>VDFB02028946.1:0-18789 GCA_007258455.2 Sequoia sempervirens
ATCTGATAAAAGTTAATCGCGTTATACGATCGTGTTATATACGAATTATAATTGATTTGACTTTTGAAACTTGATTAAAGAAAAATAATGTTCGGCAAAAACTATCTAACCAAGAATTGGGAAGCACTAGATAGCCGAATTACAAATCCTAAATTTGAGAAAAGAATTGGAATTTTATCTTTCAAAAGGAAAAAAAGTTGTGTTATACGGTGTGTGTCACTTTTTAAAAATGTTGTTTTTTGAAAAAAACCAATTTTCGTGGAAGATGGAAAAAGAAGTGCAATCTGATTCCAAAAAAATTGAAAAAAATATTTTTAGAATCTACAGACAAAATGTGACAAGACTCTAGTTTGCATCATCTTCAAATTCCTCACGGTTTAATCACTATAGGTGCTCGAATGTGAAGATTTTGTTTAAAAAATATATATCAGTATTAAGTTTGGCCAAAAATTGTAAACCACTATTGTGGGATCACCCCTTGCTTAGTGCAGATCATGATAGATCTTCTTCCCACAACTAAAACTAATCCATTGTTCCCCATTCTAATTTCAGACTTAACATTTTTATCAATGAAAGAAAAAAAACTTTCATTACCACTCATGTGGTTGTTGCAACCGTTGTCCAAATACCAGACTTCGGGGCTGCCTTCTTCACCAATGTTGCACATGATGAAGGATGTGGACTGATTGCCTTCAACCACATTCGAATCAGCCACATTTTCATTTTGTTTTGACTGATCATTGTGCTTTTTCCAGCACTCACTTGCATAATGACCAAATTTATGACAGCAATAGCATTCAACATTGCTCTTGTCATTCTTCTGATTCAAACAGTTCTTCTTCTTACCTTGTCGGGAGATGGTCTGAGAGTTGCTCGCTCCCTCTTGGTTACTTGCTCGACCCAAGCTTTCTCCTCCAGCGTTTCCTTATCCAGAGTTGCCACGACCTCTTCCTCTTGAGCTCCTCCCACCATTGTTTCTTCTCCCCCTTCCTCTTGCATTTGACTGAGCTTTAAAAGCTTTCTCTTGGGAAGAAGTAGCAGACCTATTAAGGCACTGCTCATGGGTTTGCAGAGAACCCATCAACTCATCAACAGACAACGTTGTGAGATCCTTTACCTCTTCAATGGCAATCACCACTGCATCAAACTTCATGGGTAAGCTCCTAAGGATTTTCTCCACAATCCTCTTATCGTCCATGGCTTCTACATTCACTCTTACCTGGTTTATTAAGCCTGAGAGTCTTGTGTGAAAAACTCAGATGGAATCATTGTCCTTCATTTCAAGAGTCTCAAAATCTCTTCAAAGCATCTAGAGCTTCACCAATCTGACCTTGTTAGTCCCTTTATAGTTGGTCTAGAGGATTTCCCAAGCTTCCTTTGCATAGTTAGTTGCTGCTATTCTAGAAAAAATGGCCTATGTCAAGGTTGTTTCTATCAAACTCAATGCCTTAGCATCTTTCCTCCTCAATTCCTTCAGCTAGGCCTTCTGGTTGTTTAAGAGAGTTGCATACTGTGTTGGGTCAATAAAATCATTGAACCCAGTGACCACAAACTCCCACAAATCATTTTCAACCATTATGGTCTTCATCTTCTTTTCCCAAACATCATAGTTTTTTCCATTAAAGGATGGTGGCTGCTACCAACTCTTCCCTTCATCTCCAACCATGTCTCCTACACAAGAAACTTAATACCCAGAAAAAAAATGCAATACCCAGAAAAAAAAATGCCCTAACTCATGAAGAAATGGGGCCTATGGCTCTGATACCATGTCAAAATTTATGAATGAACAAAAAAACACAGAGTTGATGCTATGTTTCCCAATCAGTTGGGAATACACAAACAAAAAATGCGGAAGCACAAGGAGACATGCAACTTTTTTTTGTATTCAATAACTGGAAATGACAATACATAAAAGACTAAATAGAAAAACTCAGAAAATAAACTCTAAGCTACAAATTACTAGCTATTGAGAGCTTTCATGAGCTGCTCACATAGACAGACAAACTTCAGGAGCTGCTAGGAGCTCACTGTCATGAGCTACACAGAGCTCTTTCAAGAGCAATTACTGCTCACATACAAAATAGAATATAGTTGTTGTTGTTCAGAAACTTCTCTGAATCACACAGAGAACAAAACATAAAACATTCCCTTCAAATTGTTGTTGCTCAGGAACTCATCTTCCAACTGACAGAACTAACTGCCTTCAATTCCTTTTGTCTCTTCAAAAAACATTCCCTCTCAAATTTGAAATTACCTACCAACATTAATTCTACTACAAACTAAGTTGCACGTCAAGAGAAAGTAGGGAAAGCAATCCCCAAAAGACATACTTCCAGCTACAGGCAACAAATGCCCCTGACAGGTAGGTGGCAACGGGAAGAGGCTCAGGAGCAATAAATTTTCCAACATATTTTCTAATCTAACAGTCTGTAAATGGATGGTGTGATATGCTAAATTGTAACCATGTTCTTTTTATTTAGTAGATAATAGTAAATTTCATATGATCTGATCTATGTTGGTTTATGGAATTCATATTGTTGGTTCATGTTTGTCATTGTGTCAAAAGATCAATCTATCAATGTCCAATACAAACGATAGAGACATGGATCGCACAGGAGGTGGTTAGTCTCTTATCACAAATATTGAGGTGAGCATTGACCATCGGCCAACAATATCCTCCTCAATGTTATCTAAGGGGATTCGAACCTATGACCCAACACTCTAATACCAATTGTTGCACAACTGCCAGAATTAATGAATCCACAGGAGAGGGTTAAGCCATGTCATGAACCCGAGTGTTGCACTGCATAGCACACGAAAATTAAGGATGCACACCATGCAACACATATCCATAAATAATCCCATTGTTGAGTTCAATTTGGAAGTTGCAAAAGTTGAATCTCACCATCATTATCGTCATCCTCAAATCTAGATGCTCTCATTTAAATATAAATGGAGTTGGAAGATGGTTGGATCAAAATTATATATAGACATATAGGCACCTTAAGTGTTTCATGTTGAAGTTGTAATAATTTCAGATCTATTGTTAGATACTAGTTTTTTAGTTGGCCTACTAATATGCATTCGTATTATGGTTTTTTATGGGATTTTGATCCCTCAGAACTGATCTAGGGTCCTTAAACCTAGATACATCTTTACCATTAAAAATGGAGAAATGAAAAGAAAATCTCATGGATTTATATATCCCATTTTGAGTCACTTCTCTTGATGAAGGTGATCCTCAATATTGCTAGATGCACAACAATTATATCAAAACTTGGGAGGGGCTTAAAATTAGGTGAAATTATTTAATTGGTTGGATTTGTGACCAAGTAACCTTTAGAAGATCTCTCTATATCATTGAATTATATTTGTTCATATTTCATTTTTCCAAGTACCCCATAAGTGGGTGTGATGGTGAAGACATGCACTTGATAGAGGCGGCAATGCGATAGGGTATTTAGACCTCATTAAACTATACATATGATAAATACAAACACAATCCCCTTATGGAATATTAAAAGGCAGTCTTGCTTGGGTTGATGGAACTACCTTAGTTGTTTCGTTTTGTGGAACTTATTTTACAAGCTTTGGGGTTGCAAATTTTAGGTATTGTCATACTAATTATTTTCATGTTCTTAGTCTCTAATTCTTATCAAATCAATTTTCTATTAATACTCAAATTGGACTGAGCACACTTTCTAAATTTCAGATGATTGCTGATTTGGTGATATACTTTATATCTTGTAGGAATATAACTACTACGTTTCCAAGCTTTAGATTCAATACATATAATCATGTCTTTTTACAAAATTGGTGTTATAAAGAGAATTTTATTTCTTTCTATCTTTTATTGTTCAGTTTAAGTTGCTTCTTTGTTTTAATGTTACATGTTAATTCGTATATATTTTGATTTGTGAATTTTTCTTCTTCTTTTTTTAAATAATTTTGTGAAAGAATTTCTAATTATTTCTATTTTAAAAGTATTTTATATATTTTTTCATTAATTTATATTTATTATTTGTATTTTTTATAATAATAAATTTAGGAGTTAATATAGATTATGCTTCTATATATTTAGAGTTATGAAAAATGTTACATTTGAAAGGTATTTTTAGATATTAATTCTATATTGGATATGTAGTTTATTGTCTTTTACGTTGTAGACCATAAAAAAGTATTTCTTCTATTTAATTTAGAATCAAAATTTGATGATCAACAATCAAATATTATATTAGATAGTAGAAAATCACTTTAGAACAATTGTAACATGGTATTATTTTCCATCCATATCTTTGATGTTTTTCTCCTCAAAAGTCAATTTGGATATAGCTTCTCAAGGTTTCAATGAAAGCTTTCTCAAAATGACTTTTATTTATCAATAATTTGTAGAGAAAGTTCTTAATGCAAAATAACTTTTGTGTGCTTGTGTAAGGCCTTTTGTAGATAATATAATGTTACATGATGATTTATTGGAATTCAAGCACATAGATTCAAATCAATCTTCTAATAAAACATAGATAGAGGATTAATGTAGAAAAAAGAATGAAAAATGAGCATTTCACATTTATGGTAATATCAACTTCATTCCTTCAATTATCAAACTATACATTTAATGTACATATAAAGGATAAGGGTGTGCAACCACTCTCTCAACCACCAAATAACCACCCACTAACCAATATTATTAGAATGTTGTTAATTAGATCTAAGGATGTAAACATATGAATAAAACATAAGAAATGAATCAAAGTGTAACCATATCCAATATTTTCATTGACCATATTTTATTAGGAGTGTTTCAGAAGAATCAATGCTTTATAAGTAGTAATTAATGTATTTTTTATTAAAACCACTAGAGTTGAACATAATGTTTTCATTACATTTGCAGAAGTTTTTAAACTTTAAATAGGACAATGAGGATTAAATATTTTTTTGTCTTGAATATCTTTCTCACAATTCAATTATTTTTAGGGATTTTGCTTGCATTATAAGATTTAATGTTGATTTATATTTAAATTTGTATAATTTTTAGTGTTCAATTACATAAAAACATATAATTTATTAAAAAATGTTTATGATTATGTTGGTTCAAGAAATCCTTAAACTTAAAACACATTTAAAAAAAAATGTCTTTATAGATTGATTTTTCTTGCATGAGGGAATGAAACTTTTTAAGCACATTGAAAACATTTTGACATTACATATTGGTTGAACTTGCATAAGGAAATTGGTTTACATTGAAGCATTTGTAAAAAAATATTACATTTCATTTATCCTTGTTATGTTATCAAACATGCCATAGACAATACCAAATTTCTTTTTTCTAGATTTGTTTTTTAAATTTGATCATTTGTAAGGATTTTGCATATGGTTTAAGTTTTAGTGTTGGATTGTAAAAATATTATTTGATTTATTGTAATTTATTATAATTGTGTTGATGCAAGGAGAGACATCCTAAAAAGTTGGACGAAAAGTTGTCATTGATTGCACTTACATAAGGAAATAATTTTTTAAAGGGTATTTAGAAAATATCGATTAGATATACAATCAATTTTAAGGCATTTTGAAGTTTTAAAAAAAAAATCATAAATACTGTTTTACCTTAGAAAATAAATTATTTAAGAATATCTATGAAATGGGCCTAATTGAATTTTAAATTGATTAAATAAATAATTTGCAAGAGAGTAAATATAATTTAAATTTTTTTGTGTTTAAAAAATGCAAAATCATGTAAAGGTTGGAGAATTGAACATCAAAATTAATAGATGAATTAAGATATTCGTGTTTTTGTAGGATTCAAATTGTGTGTGTGTTATAAAGCAACAATTATAGTTTGATATTTAGTTAATCTACTTTTAAATTTCTATTATTTTCTTGCATTTTGAGAGTTTAGTTATCAGAATTGTCAGTAGGTACTTAGTCGCTTGTTGTGACATCCTAGATTTTCATTTTGTATGAGATGCCAATGCAATGCGAGGACATCCATGCGTCGCATTTTCATCCTTGACTGAGCCCTTGTCAGATTGTCCAAAAGACCTTTGTGACCTACTCTTTCTATTTTTGGAACTCACATTTTAATTCTATATAAAACATAAATAAATAGACTATCATTTTATCCCATCACCTAAGCTTTGATCTTTGAGGTAGTTGAGGGCTATTTTCTTTTCGAGGCCTCGTCATCTTGAGGGTAGAAAATCTCCTCCTCTACATTTTAGTAAACCTGAGGGTCACCACTTTATGCTAAACCCAACATTGGCAATCTTTTTATTTTTATCATTTAAAGCATTCTTTATTAATTTTGCAAGTAGTCTTGATACATAAACAAAAAAAGGACAAATCAAAGATTTTTCCTTCTAAAATAAAAAATGTTGGGGTGTTGCCTCAAACCCCATTCCATACCATCAAAAGGGATATACGCTAGCCTTCAACTAACTTGTCTATATCTCTATTTCAAAATAATATTTCTATTTTTATTCTTTCTATCCCTTTCCTATTGTTTTAAGAAACTTTAAGAAGTTCTCTTACAAGTGTACAAAAGTGAGTTCTTTTCTCCTTTCTTATTATTCTTTGTTGATCGCTCTCCTAAAATTTCTTCTATTTGTAAGGATATTTTGGTGCAAGAGGATAAAATTATTGATACTTTCCTTAACAAATCTTTACCCTCTCTTTATTTTGATACACTCTCTTCCAAAGATGATGTATTTTTGAATGAAGAATCACATCCCACATATGATCCCCCACAGATCAATGTTGAGTGTATTTCTTCAAAGAATTCATCTATAAGTCATAATGAATCCGTAAATGTAATTGTAGTCTTTGTCACTCCTTAAAGGCCTAGAATAAATCAGTCATCTATGTGACTCTGACTAGTCCTCCTAAAATGATTCATTCTATTTGTGGGATTCTTGTTGAAAGTGATACACCAGATCTTTACATGAAATTCATGCAATCTAAGGCTCCCTCTTATAGAGTGATTTCCCATACTTATAATACTAGAAGGAATCAATAGAATCTCAATAAAACTACTTATTTATCATCTTCTCACCCAAGCCCTCCCCAAGGACCTAGACCTACAGCTAAGCAACCGGGTGAGTATGATCTTATCAAGCAACTTCATGTTACTCCCACCAATTTTTCACTTTGGGATTTGCTTCATACTACTTCAATCTACCAAGACATACTTTAGGAATCTTTGAAAAATATTCCTTTTCCTTCTACTAGGCTAATAGATGTTAATGCATTGATAGATCATATTCATGTGGATTCACCGAATATTACATTCCATCCACATGAACTCCCACCTCTAGAAGTGCAAAAACAAGTAGATTCTTTGATTATAATAGTTTACATTAAGAAAATTGGCAGTAGGCATGCTCTTGTTGATACAGGTTCGACACTCAACGTATGTAGCATTGATTTATTTTCTAAAATTAAAGTTGATTCAACCTCTCTTGTTGCTTCTTCTTATATATTCGTTGGTTTGATAATATTGGTCAACAAGCCTTAGGCATGATAATCTTGCCTTTAAGGTTGGGACCTATTACTATGCCCACCCTGGTATATGTTATATATCAGAACTGTTACCATATAATCTTATCTTGGGAAGACCATGAATTCATGCTTTGGGAGCAGTTACTTCTACCTTACATCGTTTCATGAATTTTGTTTGTAATAATGAGGTGATCATAATCAAGGTTGGCCCTGATGTTGTACACTTATATGAGATGATAATTGTTGGTCAAACTTCAGTTACACCTGCTCAAGAATTTCATCCCTTCATTATCTTCTGATGTATTGAAATCTACTCTAGTAGTACATGTCACAGAGGATACTCTTGAGGTAGATGTCCCTAAAGAAGATCCTCCCAAAGTAGAGAGTCTTAAGTCTACTCCTATTTCTTCTCCTAAACTAAATGCATGTCTAGGTGATGATTAGGGATCCTTGAACTTCACAAAATCCTATGTTGGGGAGTAAAAATTAGATCCTATCCACCTTGACATCCCGAAAATATCATTCACACCCGCTATCAAAGATTATTATTCTTTTGTACCGTAAGACAATGTGAGAAAAAATTGTAATGTCCTTAATGTTGATCCTCACCCTTTTGAAGAGTTACAATCACATTATGGTTTAGGATTCAATATTATTTCTCAGAATGAATATAAAGGAAATGGTCTTGGGCACATGGAACAAAGAGTTAAGGTCCCTTTGGAACCAACACTGCACTCTTTTATAATGGGTTTAGGTTACAAGCCTTCTCCTTTGTCTCCATCACCTCCCCCATCATTTGTTTCCCTTATGTCTTCTTCTTGTGAGTAGTCAAACTTTTCTTCATAAGAGACAGGGTTGCTTCCTACTCCTCATCCTTTATTTGAACAAGAACATATTTTGTTGAGGCTTCTCAAATCCCACTTGATTACTCTTCCCCCTCCTACACATAAGAAGTTTCACACAAAAGATAAAGAAAAAAAAAAATTTGTGCATACCATCAAGTTCCTGACCATTCCACTAGTGAATGTAAGGCCTTGAAGGATAAAATACAACAACTTATTACCTCTGGTGTCATCAATATTTCATTTATTAATACACCTATCTCTTCTTCACATAAAAATTGGTATTGAAGTTTACCTATATTCTATTCATTCTATCTAATAATCATATTCTCATGAGGTTCTTACAAATCCCTTCTATTGTGTTGCTACCCGCTATGTGGCATTTGTATCTTTGCTTGCTCATTGTCATTCATGGTGGTAAAATATTGTGAGAAACCATACTTTCTACATGGTAGAAACACAATAGTATCTAGCATAGTTATCCTTGCATTTTCACTAGGGGCAAGGATGACTTGTTTTGGAAGATGTGTGTCTCTCTTGAGGATTTTCTCTTTACTTCTCACTCTTAGCAAAAAAAATCCAAAACTCTCTTACATCTTGGATAATTGCAGCAACAAAGATTCCTCTTGCTCACAAGATTATCACATCTATTATAATCATTATAGGGGTTCTCCTCCATAGTGAGGAACTAGTTTCTATCACACGTCAGTAGTGGCTTTCCTCCATTTAATGGGGTTGGTTCTACTAATCTATGGTCACCTTACACAAATTTCTAGAGTATGATCTATCTTTTTAATCATTATCATTTGCATGACCCCTAGCAACATAGCAAGCTAGTTCCTGAGTCATGTATTCTCTTCGACATTGGTTGCATCCCTATCTTTTGGATGCATTCCTCCCTTAAAGCAATAAATCCTCACATTCTTCTCTTCATTTAAGAATTATTCTATGCATTATTTCTTGTTATTTTGGGGACGACACATAGTACAAAGACAACCTCCCACATTGAGGTCTCTTTCACTTTGTTGACTCAAATATTTTTAGTTTGTTTGTTGTGTACCTTTGTGTATGTGTTATCCATGTTTCTATTTCTAGACATCTATATGTTCTAAGCTCGTGATTTAGTAGCTTTTTATTTTATAATCTTGTTGTCTTGTGCAGATCTTTTTTGTCTAATGCATTTTTTTGTAGATCTTCACCTTGGGGGTATGTTTCCTTGGTTCAAAGAGCTATTTGCTTTCTCTACAGTATCCTTTTGGCATCACGATGTTATTTATTTTTAGTATCTTTACTTTAACATGCATATTCATGTAGATTCATAGGCTCGGTAAAGTAGGGGAAAATATAGTCAAAAATTGCATACCCTTACAATTTCGTCTACACTTTTGTATGTACCTTAGTGTCCACTTCCTTAGTATTTGTGTAGGATCATCTTAGCCCTTGTATCAGCCTTTTTCCCTATCAAGATGCTTAGCATCCTTGTCTATAGTTACCTTTGTACATCAGTTTTGTGTTAACCTCGCATTTCCCTCGTTTCCCACCATTTGTTAGCATGATTTGTTTGGACACTAGCGCGACACACGGATGTCCATGCATCGTGCTAGTGTCCTGCAACATTTTAATGTTCAAAATTTTTCTCTAATATTTTTTCCTCTTGTCACCCTACCTTGGTCGATGGAAATAGCTCAAGACAACTTGTAACAACTTGACAACCTCATTTTCCTTCCTCTTCTCTCTTTTAAATCTATCTTTTCACTTCACTTGATCACTTTTGATCTCTCTTGGTCTCTAAAATAACTATTTTTCTCTCTCAAAATCTCTCTCTCAAGCTTGTGCAACTCTCTACAACTTGCTACATCAATCTCAAGCTCTCAAATTAGTCTTTGCAACTCTCTTGGCTCTCACAACTCTCTCTTTCTCTCTCCCTCTCTTTGGCTTCCTCAATCCTCGCTGGTAATATCTATTTGTCTTATGTATTTGATCATATTGGGATTTATCACATCCCTTATCTATGCATTTATCATCTTGTCTATTTATTTTTTCAATCTGTCTATCTGGTTGACTGTGGAGGTGAAAACATCAAAGTAGGGGTTTGACTGAGGTAAGCCCTTAAACAACCCCAACACTTTTTCTTGTTCTTATGTGTGTATGTCTTGAAGGTGTATCTTTGTTGGAGACTTCATTTTCTTGTTTCTTGTGAGAGATCTCTTTCTTTTCTCTTGTTTTATCACTCCCTCTTCATTTAGTTATTCTACTTTTATTTATGTTATTCTTTGTTATTTTCTTGCATTTCAAGAGTTTAGTTATCAAAACTGTCAATAGGTACTTAGTCGCTTTTTGTGACATCCTCAATTTTTAGTTGATATGAGATACTAGTGTGTTGTGGGGATGTTTGTGCGTCACACTGTCATTCTTGGCTAAGATCTCGTCATATTGTTCAAAAGACCTTTGTGACCTGCTCTTTCTATTTCTGGAACTCAATTATAATTCTATATAAAACATAAATAAACAAACTTTATTTTTTATCTCATCACTTGAACTTTGATCTTTGAGGTAGTTGAGGGCTATTTTCTCTTTGAAACCTCATCGTCTTAAGGGTAGAAAATCTCATCCTCTACAATATGATGGGTAACAAAAATTGCATTTTTTTAGTGACCATAATAGGCTGAATTTTATATCAATCTTCATTTCTCAAGCCTCTTGGATCCAATGGTGAGGTATGTTTTTCCTAGAGGATCATCTATGAAACTTTTTCACAAAACTCTCATGATGAACACACAAAAAAACCCTTTTTAACTTAAATTTCAAACCCTAGATTTATAAAAAAATAACCACAAATCTACAACCCCAAATCTCTAAGAACAACTTGAGAAAAAAACCCTCTCTCCTTGTGAATGTCTTCATTATTTTCCTACAAATCCATGGATTCAACTATGCACCAGATCTTCTCATACAAACATTATAACAAACATAGCCTTGTCTTTGATATCAAATGAAAGGAAATCTATAGCTATCTATGACCATTTTCATATAATCCAAATAGAGAAAATATGCAAATAAGTATTTGAATCCATATGCAAAAGAATGGACAACATACCATCATATATGACACAATACATACCTTGGAAAAACCCTCAAGAGGGAAAACCTAGCCTCCAAAAGCATCCATAACTCATGTATCATTCAACAATGAAATCATTATAATACATTTGCAAAGTCTCTATGAATACCTTTGAAACAACAAGCTCTCTACAAGCACTCCATGTGAACAATCATCTAACGACACATATCATGCCATTATTCAAACCACCACATGTACAACCTATAAGAGATACTCTCACTCAAGGCTTTGCCAAAATAGTCAACCTTACACAACTATAGATGTGCATGCTTTTATAGACACAAGCTTGCACAAAATCACCAAGTGGTATTATATAAACCATGTGACTAATACTATGAGCTTACAAATCCATTTCCCCATTCATTTAGTTTTTGGTGCTAAGTTTTCTCAATATTGAATATTTCCCCAATGTTCAAACCCATATTAAATATTCAAACCAATGTTACATAGAGTATTATAGGTGGACCCAAATAATCATTTAATGTGGCTTAAAAACATCACCTAAGATGCACCATAAATAGATATTTATTTTACATAATTAAATTAACCCAATGTTATGTAAGGTGTATAATACACCTTTTTTAACACCAATTTCCACTTATGGTGTGGGATATAAGGAAGAAAAATGGAGTAGGGAGTGGGAATGAGTGAGGACTTAGAACTAAAACCTTGAGGTTCCATGTTCCAAGTTCCATCGAGGGTCCAAGATCTAGGGAAGTGGGGAGCACGAGTGTGGAGCGGGAGTGGATGAGGACCTAGAATTGGAACCTTGAGGTTCCCGGTTCCAAATTTCACTTAGGGTCCAAGATCCAGGGAAGAACAATAAAGCAGGGATAGGAGCAAGTGAGGACTTAAAACCAAAACCTTGATATTTAGTTCCAAGTTGCACTAAGGGCCTGAGATCTGGGGAGGAACATTGGTCAGAGAGTGAGAGTGGGTGTGGAACTAGAATTGGAACCTTGAGGTTCCAAGTTCCAAGTTCCATCCATAGTCCAAGATCCATGGAATTTTCAAGTTCCTACCGAGGCTTGGGGCCTGACAGACACCAAGGGAAAAATAATAACCCTAGGGCTTGAATAGAAACACCAACTCCTCCAAAATTTGATAGAGTCCTAATAGGAATCACATAGATTATAAGGATGAGGCATGTAGTATGACTGTGATTAAATAATTGAATCCTCATAGTTTATTATCACTATACCCTTACCTCTACCATTACCATTAATATTTTTATAGTCTTCGGGGAAAACTATAGTGAATTTTAAATATATGCAAAGTAGTATAATTTATTTAAGATGTATATGAGGGAAAAGGAATAAAATTTCTCTTATAATTGTAATGGTGAAAAATGTATTCCTATTTTCACATGCCTATTTTTTTTAGGCATATGATTAATACCTATACATAGCCTCAAATAGTATAATATTTTGTAAATTAAAATCTAGTTATATTTCAATTATCAACACATTTATTTTGATAAATGTAGATACACATGTTAACTATTATGGTCTATAGGTATATGGGATATAATGGTTATTGTTTGTATTCCTTATTTGGCCTAAATTGTAAGGACAAATTTAATATTTTTGAGAGCTAATCACATATAAAATAAAAAAATTTAAGACACTCAAAAATATTCTAGAATATTATGTTTGTATATATGGACCTATCGTATATAGTATATTGTGTTTCCTTATTTATTTATTGTATTCCTTAGAATTTTAAAGGTAATTTTCAATAAGTAACCTTAAAAAATGATTAAAGTGCATATCTTATATCACTATAACACTTTTTTTACTTTTTAATTTTAATTTGTGCTTGTGCACATATATAAGTTTAGCTAGCTTTGTTAATTGACTAAGAGCTATTTAGATTCATGATGAAATGAAAACATATTTTACATATGTTTTTAACTATATGTTTAGAGCCCTACACAACATTATGTAGTGATTGGTCTCTAAATTATGTCTTTTTTAGTATCTAAGGTTTCTATATTTATCTCTATGGAAGTTTTATCAAGTGGTAATAAAAATGGATCAAACAAATACTATAAGTGATGATGTGTCACAAAGAAAGATAGTATTAGTACATTACAATAAACCTTAAACTTAAAACTCATTAAAATTTTGTTCTCATACAAATTATTATAGATGTGAGTAATTTATATATTACACTATATAATCTTGGTTTTAAAATTATTAGTTTATTCGTGCAAATAATACTCTTATTAAAAATTAAATCTTACTAATAAATCTACAAAAGAGAACACTTATATAGAAAAATATCCTATAATAGGATTGATTAATGGTAAAATAGTGAGTGAAAGACATAATATCTCAATATGCAAAATACCACTCCAATTTAATACTACCATTATCATCATACTTGGTTAATATTTCAAAGAAAAACTATTAAATGATTATTTTCACATTTTAGACCACTTTTTGTAAAGTTTATAACATTTTTAGATGTATGTATTTAAGATATGTAAACTAGTTTTAAACTGAATAATCTTATAAGAAAAAGATGTGTTTGCTAGGGTCAAAGAGTATTTACCTAATTAATTATTTAATTATTTAGGTCCCTTTTATCATGCCCATGTTTATACATGTGGACATGAAATACAACCAACATTTTTTATATCGTAACTAAAGATATTATTTACTTGACTAAAAGGATTTATCATTACTATAACTACACTTGATTAAATTGTTCAAGTATTAAAACACATTTGTATGACACACTTTTAGACATCTAACATGATTTACAAAGTGTGGATGTAATAATTTAAAATACAAAGTGAGTAACTAACATTAAACACCCACTAAAATTTTGTGTTAAAAAATACTAAAATTTGTGTCAAAAATGGAATGTGTTGCAAGTATGAAACCCCCTTGGGGTTATGTTGAAAATTTCCTCAAAATGGTTTTGAATTTAATCATCATAACCTAGTTTCAACTTAGTTAATTAATTGACATTTTGATTTCACTAATTTAAATGTGTTGTACCCAAAACAAATTTTTACTTCAAAAAGATTTTTTTGTTAAAATGATCTAGATCATGTAAAAATGTTGTCAAAAGTATGTTTTAGGTCAAACATAACATAACTTTTTTGTGAGTTTGTATCAAGGAAGATACCTGCAAAATTCTAAAAATTTGAAAATTAGGGTTTTAAACCCCTATTTTTAGGAAAACCCCTAAAAATAGGTCATTGCTAGAATTCATTGAAAATGATTTTGATAGGATGAATTAACTTCATGATCACACTGGTCAAGTCAAAATCACCAAAAATTTAGTTTTACTCTAGTGGGTCTCTTTTCATTTTTCAAGAAGAAAGTTAGGACCTCTGCAACCATTAATGGAAAATTGGCTAGTACCAGGTGCAGAAATCTAAGCTTCAATGATGAATCCATGGTGGAAATACTCAAAAAGGATGCTATCTCACAGAGGGGATTTTCAAAACTAAAAAATGCCAAAATTTGACTAACTCTAGAGAAAGTACACCTTGCTACCAAGGAAGATATGCAGTCAACATGAGAAAAAGCGCCCCTATTGAACAAGGCCGCCCTTGAACTAAAGGATCCAAATGTTAGTTTTTGAGAAAACTTGTCTTCAAATGATCTCTCCAGCATTAGCTTAGCCTTGCAATGAACCTGTTAGCTAGCCTGTGAAACACATCAAACGACAACAATGGTTGATCGTCAGAGCATGCAAAATTAGTGGAAAATCAATACATATCAGGACAAAAGTGCCCCTGTTGGCTAGGGGTTCCCTTGAATCTAAGCCACCTGATGAAGTTTTCAACAACTGCTTTCTATAAGGCATCTACTCAGCTCTCTCTCAACTTCATGATCAATCCAGTTGCATGCCCACAGGACGTGTCAAGAAATCAAAGGTAGAGATCAAGCAGAAGACACCTAAAAGTGAAAGCTGAAAGAAAAATATGGAGAAATTGGATAAGTGTTAAGGAAAAGCGCCCCTGCTGAGAAAAGGCACCCAACTTTTTGGGCATGCAGATGCAATCCATTTTCCTAGTGACCTCCAGGATGGCCTTCTCCATTTTAATCAGTCTCAATAGTGACACCGTCAGTGAAGGCAATAGACAAATCAAACATCTGACAATAGAGATTGAACTGGGACCGTTCATGAAGGTTGGAAACATAAAAATAACAAGTCAAAGAGCTAAAAGAGCCCCTGCAGGCCAGGGGCACCCAAGCTTTTTAGGCACTTAAACTAACTTTTTGGATCTATGAAACTAGTCATCCTTTCCAGGACTAAGTTGGTTATCCATCCCAGGTTTCAGTGAGATCATCAAACCCGTCAGTCAGCATTGATCTTAGATCAGAGCACGAAGGGTCAAAATGGTAAAATTGAAGAACATTTAATAAATTGACTAAGTCTAAGGCTAAAAGCACCCTTACTGAGAAAAGGTGCCCTTGAATTGAAGACATCAAATTCAGTCTTTGAGCTTTGCAACTCCCAGGCACACCTAATTAGGGTTGTTCCATCTCAGCAATGGATCCATCAACAATAACTCAAGATCAACAGAGCAACCAAAAATGAGGATTCAATAGAGGCACTTCACCATAAAAAAAAAAGAATGAAAATAACTTCAAATCCTCAAAAAGGATGCCCAAAATTCAAAGCAAGATCTGTTGACTCCACAATCAATGGAAATCACTCCCAGGAACTCCAGATCAAGCCAAATCACTCCTCAATCAAGAGTTGGTGCCCAAACTTGATGTATTCAAGCTTCAATCATTATATATCAATTTTAGGCATCCCATATCATTATCTTTCTTTGCAGGTTGAAGACTGAAACAACAATTTCCTCTTCAAGACGTCTCTCAAGATCTGACAAAGGGGTTTTCACTATTCTTTATATTTTTGAAGATCAATTGCACAGAAGAATAATTTATCAGAGGTTGGATCCAGAGGCATCATTTTTCTAGAAAGGCAGTTAATAAATTTCAATCTTCATCTTGTCTTATTCCACTCTTCTATCTTAAACTTATTGCATGTCACAAAAAATAGCAGGAAATCATAGATCTAACCAACTAGGTATGATCAACACAATTTTTCAGCAAAACCGATCTCTTGAAATTTTCCAAAAATAACAAACATGTTGCCCCTATTTTTATGGATTTTTCTGAAAATGTCTAGATTTGAAAATCAAACGAACTGGGTTCGTTTAGCATTGAAGCACAAATGAAACCCATGTGTCATATTTTTTTTAGAAAAATACTTCTCGGTGGGTGTTATTTTTAAGGGTTTTTAGAAGTTGTATGAATAGGGTCATGTGCATAGTTGATCTTTAAGTTTTTCAGGATGCAGTTGTCCCAAGTATAATACAAGACCAAAACAGTCTTGTACCATGATTTCCTAAAAACAATAGACATAGACTTGCATCAAGTACACCCAAAGGTCAACTCAGAAGATTTGGAAGGCATGAACCAGATCATGTTACAAAACATCAAGCAATCTATATTGCTTGAGGCTACATCAATCCCCATCACATTACAGAATGTGGAGTTTGTAATTGCTTGCATTAAGCATTACAACCCTACCACAAGAGAAATCTGATCAGTGGATGGGCGGGTGATTTGCAGCCTTAAACCTAAGGATGTCTAAAGGTGTTTTGTTATCCACCATGTCTGATCAATGTGGTCATATATGTGAGAGAGTGTGAAAGAGAATTCGAAGTGTCAAAGGATAAGTGTTAGCAGAGAATGACATAAAATTAGCTAAAAGTGAAAAAGGCCAACTTTCCCAAGAATGTTGGGTGAGGAGAGTTCTGAGATGAGTATGTAGTGATGATCACTCTACTCAACCAGATCACTAAACAGGAGGATGGGAACCAATTTCAGTTGTGGATGTACTACAACATCGCCAAGATTGTAAGCAACAAAGAGCATTTTGACTGGCCCACTCTCATCAATGATACACTCCACTAGCAAATGACCGGGTTCTTAGAGGCTCATAGGTTCCACATGTGGTCTTATATTGTATACCTAATTTCCTTCCAAGGCCAGTTCAAAGCATTAAACACTATGGGAACCTTAGGTCTGTAGAATGTCTACAAACATTTTCTGTGACTTGAGTTTACACAAGCATAATGACATTTCAAGTGGATAAATGATCTTTTCATTATGCACATCGTAAGGGACCTTGACCATGAGATGCATGTACGTATATCACCAGCAGACAAGGAGGAAATGGTAGACTGGGTGGATTGGTTCATCCAATTCCCCACCTTCACCTATATACGCATATATGGATACAACAGTCATCCTGCCTTGTTACCCCACTACCCTTCAGTTAGGGTAGTCTTCATGTAGTTCTTGTGAAAGTTGGTCGAAGTTCATTCTCATCTGCACCTCAAAAAGAAGACAGTTGTGAGCTTTCCTATCCAAATGGCACTCTACAAGTGTAAGACAGTGACTGATGCCAAAACCATGTGCCAAGAGATGGTGAGACTTAATCTCAAATATCTCATTTGAGACAGTCATATGATCCAAGAGGCCTTTATGCAGCACACCTTGAGCAGCACTCATCACATGAGTCATCCATGGAAGACTATTGGGTCAACTGTGATGATGATTTTGATTTATGAAGACATAACTACAGCCGTTTTAGACTCCCGCATATTGTTGTTTTCATAACAGAAGATGTGGGAGGCCTATTTGATGATGATGGAGAAGTCATTCTCCCCTCATTCTTCATGGATCAAGTAGACTCACAACCACTTGGAAAAGTGGATTGGTATGCAAAGGAGAACACATCTATAGAGGAAAGGACAAGTAGGGTTGTAAGAAACAACCAACTCTACTTGGACAACAAGAAGACAAGGAAGGTAGTAATTCCCCACATAGAGCTGCCACCGGTTCATCCTTCACTACCTTCCACATCAAGAAAGAAGCCTAGACATAAGCAATGGAGTAACCCTCCCAAAGAAATGTGAATGTCAAGGCACACCAAGGGAAGAGCACAAGAGGTACATGTGGAGACAACCACAAACATACTTGAGATAGTCATGGAAACCACTACAGCTGATCCAGTGATTGAGATAATCACAGCTGAGACAAAGCCCATAATGGAAGCAGTTGCAACAGATACAGTTCCTGTGATAGAGATAGAACCTCCTACTTCACCACCATCACAGCAGTCACAAGTCCCCATTGACTTGGACTCTCCACCACGAGACATCACTGCAACATAATCTCATTCATTAGGCATTCAGGGGCCTAACATTCCTCCTTCCAATGAGGCTAGTCAGGATTCAATTTGGCTTGAGGGTCTTCTAGGAAGGAAGAGAGAAAGGCCATCCTACCA
>VDFB02028947.1:0-11052 GCA_007258455.2 Sequoia sempervirens
GTGAAGAAGCAACACGTGTTCAAGGGGTTGAGGTCCTTCTTGATATGGAGAGAAAGTTGCATAAATTGGGTGCGAAAGATGCGTGGCAGCGTTTCGTAGCCCGCGGTGTTCACCTCCTTGCTGTGTTGAAAAGGCTGTGAACGGCCGCCACCTGGCAGAAGGTAGGGCCCGCCAAAATAAAAGAAGGCCTGCGGAAGCATTTCGCAGCCCGCAATTGCTTATTTCATCCCTGCACGAAAAGTTTTGCAATACGCCGCCATGTAGCAAGATGTGGGTCCCTTTGACAATCCTAGAAGTGATGGCCCCCGCAGAAGGCTTTCGCAACCCGAAGAGACCTCAAGGCAAAAAGAAATAAAATCCTCCGCCAGTGAGACATGTGGATGCCCAGTGCAGCCTTTTGGGACCCGAAAGGGAAGCCGCTACCCGAAGCTACGAAGTGAAGATGCACAAAGGGGAAGATCAAAACTTGACAGAAAACCGAATAAACTCGACGACGCATAGGCCGGCGCACGAACATTTACAAAAGAACCCGAAGGGAGCTGTTTGAATCTTTATTGAATCATTACTTCACTTTATCAGACATACTAGTCACTGTATTGATGCTTGTCGTCCTTCATTCTAATGGGAATCTGGAGCTCTCTTCATGCTCAACTGTCCTTCAAATGTATGGTCTTCTTTCTGGCACTCTTCATGCATTTTTATGTTCCATTTAGATAAAACTGTCTTATGCCTTGCTCTTTACCCAAATGAAAATTTGAAACTGTGCTCTTTGTTGAGGCATTATGTATGCTTGTTCACTATCATTGCGTAAAGATAGAAAACTGCTGTAATATCATGAAACAAGATGCATAACAACACCCATGGCAGAAAAATGCAAATTGTACAACAATACCTATGATTTGGAATCATGAAAAAGATGTATTCAGTTGAGTTAATTGGGCTCATTTAAGTCCACTATCCACCTGTAGCTTTCAGAAAGCATGATATTTGATTGCTATGAGTGAACAGTCGGCTTGATGGCTTTGATAAATGAACTCCACTTTACTCTTTAAGTTGTATACTTCAGATGAAAATGGTGATTTCACTCCTTCTCTTAGCTCCATCTGTAATGTATAAGGGGTAGCATGCCGAGCTCTACCCTTGTGGGAGCCCATTTTTTCCCACATGCTTGGTCTTCAAAGGATAATCAACTACATGACTTTCCCTATACCTGCACAAGGAAATGAACAATGTTAGCATAAAAACAATGTATGATGATGATGTTTTCTCTTTTTAGTTCATGTTTTTGTTCCTTCCTTTAGTTGATTCCATGCATTTCAAAGAGTGAATTATATGTCTATTGGTAGAGCTTGTAGTATAACTCATATCCTGAGCTCTTAATTGTCACCCCTCTCAATCTTTTGCAGGCACACTCAGGAGTGGAAGCAGGACAGAGCAAGCAGCAACGTCTCAACTGAAGATGAAGAATCAGACAATGATGGATATGTCTTCTGCTATTTTCTTTCTCATTTCTTTTACCTTCAGCTGTATAGTTTACTTTCTGTAATGAATGGAATTAGCTAAAACCACAGCTTGTGTGGATATTTAAATTTTGTTCTTTCATTTCCATTTTGAAAGAAAAGCATTGAAATGCAATGTTGTACTTGTCATTTGTATTCTTGCAATCAAATGAACATATGTAATGTGAATAATTTCATGAAATAGATGAAAGCATTTTGTTATGCTTCATCATTGGTATATTCAGTTCTGTACTCCATTTGATTTTGCAAAAAACATGAGTAATACTTCTGAAATTCAGCTTCTCAAAACACTTGCATAACTGTCACTTGATAAAAGATAAATAAAGTGTAAACAACACTTGAGCATAAAAATAAATAATTGTTCTTTCCACCTTAAGATATAACAATATTTAATCAACTCCACCAATTGAGCTGTAGCAAAAAATTGGTAACAGTTCCACCTACTGACTGGCAAGGCCACCGTCACCTTAGAGGACATGTGGCAGATCCTGCAGATCCCGATTCATGGTGAGCGCATCATCTATGACATCGAGGCTGATAGTGATGGCATTTTTTCTTTGTTTGGTGTCGACTCATATGAGGTGGACAGTGGCTAGATAAAACTCTGCCGCTATGATGGGATTGCCCCTGATCTGACATTGTTTGTTGGCACACTAATCTCAGGAGTCCTTCCCAATCGACAAGCTTGAGGATGCAGCGTTGGATGGGGGATCGTTTGGTCCTGAATGATGGAGGAGATGACTATCTATGCCTAGGGGCCATTCATCTTAGCCTCCTTGTATCATGATATGCACTAGGTCATCTACAATGGGGCCCACAACATTGGAGCAGGTGTCACCCTTCTTCACGTGTGGGCCTACGAGCACATTTTCGTTCTAAGGCTGCAGATTGTAAATGTTCAGATTGATCGGGATGATCCTGTGATGTACAGATATGGGGGGATGACTACCCTCCACTTTACAGGTATCACAAGCATCCCGCACTAGAGGCGGGTTTTGGACGAGATGATAGTTTTCACATGGAGACCTTGGCTCCATTTTTTGAGATGGCATGATGATGATCATTTTTTCTACTGTCAGCAGTCTCGATACATGCAGGGATAGGAGAATTACATGGTTGACCGATACCTCCCTGATAGGGTTGCTCACCAGTTTGGGAAGGTGTAGGATGCACATGATGACACACATAGAGCCATCTTTGCCTACAGATCCAAAGAGGTAGCATGGGGACAAAGGATCCCACCCCAGCAGGTGATTGATGATTTCAGGTAGTTGGTTATGGTGCCATGGGTGTAATTTGATGGTCCTGTGGATCTAGGGATGACCTAGGCCTATGATGTGTATTGGTAGGCCCATTCCCCTATTCAATTGACTTTACCAGCAGTACCGGCTATAGGGAGAGGACATGTTAGGGGATCGATGATTGGACAGGTCCCGCAACAACTAGGATAGGATGGGTAGGACGGGGGTGTAGGACACGATGGACACGATAGATAGGTTCCACCATTAGTGCCACCTATTGGACAGAGGCCACCAGTGCAGTCACCACGGCAACCACATATGCCACCACCACGACCACCACCAGGTCCCAATCCTAGGGATGGTCAAATAGCAGCGCTACAGGTGCAGATCTAAGTTCCTACATGGAAGCTTCAATAGGCGCAGGCCCAAATACAGACATTGGTCCAGGAGAGGGACCAAGATTGGTAGGAGGTGGTGTAGGAGTGACAAATGAGATAGGATTCTGATATGGCCCTTGCGCTCGAGACAGGACGACAGTAGTTAGAGGCTACAACCTAGCAGATTTAGGGGTAGGGTATGGTTCTGGCCAAGATGTACGATAATGCAATGTAGGAGGCCTTGTATTACAAGGTCATGTACTATAGAGCTATGGCACAGGAGTGGAGGGAGTCTGATTTCTCCCATCTCAATTAGATATCTCCTACTAGGACCCCTCTCGTAGGCACATCAAGGAGACCATCAAGCTCTCACCATTAGAGCTGAGGTAGTCACCATGGAGGTGGACATAGTTAGGGAAACTCAAGATACTGATAGTACACAAGGACATATTTTTTTGTACAACCTGATTATGATGTGTATACATTCATTGGCTGAGTTTTGTGACTAGTCTCTTGTATATCCGATACTATATATCTGATTTTTGATGTATCATGACATTCAATTTTTTTGATATATACATGAGAGGACTTGCGATGCATTTATGTGATGTGATGTTTATGTGATGTGTATATATATATGGATGGATGGATGCATGTAATGTTTATTTTATAATGTTATATGCTTTATGATGTGATGCAATGTTATGATGGATCTATACAGATGCACTATTATGATGGATGCATAATGTATTTATGGATGATGTATGTAATGCAATGATAGGTTCTATTTCTTTTTCAGTATCTTTTCTATGTGTGATATGATGATGCAATATATATGTATGCATGATGCGATGTTTTTAATGATGCTTATGTGGTGGATGATAATGCAAATGTGATGTAACACTTATCTTATTTTTCAGTACCTTTTCATATGCGATGTATGTATGGATGATGCAACATGTGATGATGCCTATATGATTATGCAAATGTATGTTTTATGCAGATGTATGGTTTACGAGATGGTTAGAATAACCAATCTATATTATGATTGATAAAAATGCAATGTGTATGAGATGATTGATGTTTCCTATTATGTATGATATGAATGATATGTAGTATGCTGAAATTTTGTGGATGCAGGATGCATGCATATATGGATGTTTTTGTTTCTGAATGTCATGATACCCTGTTAGTATTAGTATTTGGAAAAGATAGAAGAAAGAGAAATCAACCCTTGACTTTAAGATAATGATGAAGAATACATGATAATGATGATGATTGCTACCTTGAGGACCGGGATATAAAAAAGAGCTTTACTTTACCTTTATTTTTTATAATACATAGATATGATGTATCAAGCGTATAAAGAACCGTGGATGTTGGTGGTTATGTCTAGTGTGATGGAATTTTCTGGATTTGACAATTAGATAGGGTTGTCTGTTCACACCCATAAAACCCTGAGTTGTAGATGCGCCTCGCATATTTCAAACATCTCAGACCAAAACATAGAAAGGAAAAACCTTCCCAGGTAATAGTCAACAAGACATCCAAAACACCCTCCCTACAGACCAAACAAAGTAAGTATGACCAAGGTTATATTACAAGAATATCCAACAAGCACAACAGATAAAAGATAATGATCAATGCCCCATTCCTTTCTCTCTAAATCTTTTTTTTTAGACATCATTGAGAGGTCATTGGAATGAGCACAATAAGATAAATCAACAAGACAAGGACCAAGTAAAAAAACAAGCTAATGTTCTTTGTACCTCTAGCCAAGACTAAACTACGGTGATGCTTGATGTTGATGTCCATTGTAGGAAGGATGCATCCTAGGACATGATGTTATCAAATGATTTTGAGATTAACTGACATGAGCTATTAATACCAAGAGTTTCAACAAATTTTGTTTACTTACTAACTAGACCCGATAACTAGAATTTTTACTATGCATCTAGTTCTGATCAACTAACATCGTTTCTTCTAAAATCATCTCAAATTGATCAATTAATTGAATAATCAACATTATTTAATTAAAATCAGCAAATTCAACTATTAATCAAATACCAACGCATTTATTAATTCATCCTCCTTCTAACTACTCATCCATCTTATTTAATTAAACAAATCATTTAATTAAATTCCTCTTAATTTCTATTTGATAAAAATCAATCAAACTCAAAATGTCACATCTCCTAATTCACTCCACTACCTCACCTTTTGATTAATTAACTTCTAAATCGCTTTAATCATCATTATCAATTCCTCAAACTTTTAACACTTCAAAAGTTAAATCAACTCATGGTCAACTAACCAGGTTGCACATGAAAATAATTTCAATTAATTATTTAATTCATCTATTTTCCCTCAATAAGGCATATTCTGAGTAATATTCCTCTAAACCACCTCTCATTCAATTTCCCTCCAAAGGTTTTCAAAAATCTATCACATCCTCTTACATTTGCAATAAATTCTCTTACAACCTTTCAAATCCTCTTACATCCTCTCAAATATCATTCAATTCCTCTTACAAGAATTTCAAATTATCAACCAACAACATTTACTTCTCCCTCCATCCTCCCCACCTCACACATTTCCCAAAATGTGCCCACCCTCATCCAATAGAATTATGAAACTTGACACATTCTCATTGGCTCTCAATTTATCCCACATTCACCAAATTCCTCCATTCTTCAACCCTTGGCTTCTATAAATAGAGGCATCCTTTTCATAATATGGATCCACAACTTCATGCATTATCACTATAGCCATTTCAGTTCTTAGTTTTCCATCATTTTCAAGTTTCATAGCTAGATTATAGCCATTTTTCATCTTTGAATGATCAAAAACTCATCAAGCTTATCAAGGGATTGGGAAAGGGATTCTTTCCACATCAAAGGAGCACCACTCTCCCTATGGGATGAAGGTTTTGTTGGTTTAAGTTAGATTACATGCTTCATTGTGTTAATTTCTTTTTTATTTCATGTTTTCTCTTAAATTAGTTGAAGAATCTTATAGAGAGCATTATATTTGTGTTACTAACATGTTTGACATTGTTTTGTTGATCTTTTGTTAGTCTATGCATGTTTTTTGCTCACATTTTGGCACTAGAAGGAGGGCTGAGCCATCTAACATGACCAATTTCACATAATTTTTCTATTTTTTGTAGCTACAGGGGAGCGACACCGCCTTTCTGCAAATGTGACAACATAGGGCCTCGCTTTTGACATATATCGCTACAATATTCATGTTGCACCACATATGCACACCATTTTCACGCCGCCTTTGATACATCGCCACATTCACATCCTCTGTCTTCTATCTAATTTTCTGACCGTAGAGCATCGCATTTTCTATTGTGCTAGATTCACGCTCTCTATTTCCGTAGAGCACCTCATTTGATTTCACCATAGCGTTGCATCTGTATTTTAGTGTTGCATATGTCACTGACAAAGCACCACATTTCTCTTTCAGTGTCGCATTTGCAGAAAGCAGGGGAGGGGCAGAGTTTGAAGTCTTAAAAGCATATTTTAATGCTCTTTGTGACAATTTGGGCTTTAATTGTTGCATTTCAATTCCTAGGACCAACTAGATTCAATTTGGATTTAAAATTAACCCATAACTCAAGATTTGTCAAGTTGGTTAAAATTGAATCTTAGATACTTGCTAGCATTTCAATTTGGATTAAAATTGAACAAACAACTTTCACACTCAAATTTGGTGCTATAAAAAGAATCCATTTATTGCTTTTGAGGACTAAAAAGAATTCATGCGTGTTCTATTTTGTGATCTTCTTTACAAACTTTTGTATTTCAAATGTGTATGCACTTCTCTTGCACTTCACGACGATCTTGAGAATCAATAGCATTTTAGTGATATTAGGTTGTCTAAAATATTTCCTCCACATTTCAAATTTGGGTTTTAAAAATTGAACAAACCTTGCTATTGTGAGAAAAGAGATTGCATGTGTTCTCTCTTTGTTCACGCAAACAAAGATTGATCAAACTATTGATGTACTTACTCGCTTTGTTTACCTTTAGAGGGTCTACCTTGGTGGGAAAAAGTACTCACCCCAATGGAATGACCCAAGCGGTAACGAGCATAAGCTAGGCTCCTTCGAACCGCTATACAAATTTGTGGTTGCAAGGAAAGTTTGCAATCAACTAAGTGTTGCATGATAGGTCTCCCCCAGTATCTTTATGATGCGTAAAGCCCTTGTTCTAAGGGTTGGGAGACCTCTTGAGGGATTTTATCATTGTTTCCTTTGAACCAGATGCCCTTATTATGAACTCGTGTAGTAGCCAAAAATCCCAATATTTGTTGGTGTCAGGAGGTCGGACCTCCGGAGCCGTCCCACATATTTGTGGTTCTTTGTAGAGATGAAAAGTTTGTCATGGGAGATTCATGAGAAATGAAGCTTGGATGACCCATAGAAGTGAGTTTCATGGAGGGGAGCTAGTGTGGTAAAGCTTCTAATCATCCACTTTGAATAAGCACAGCTAGAGAAATCCAAGTGGGAATTCAACAAATATTTTCTTTTCCATCCTAAGATTGTGCAATCTTTTGAGTCAGTTAAACACATTGCTTGGATCCAAAATATTGAAAACAAACATTTAACAAGGTCATAAAATTTCAAACCCTTTAGAAGAGGCAAATACATTTGAAAACTCCAAGTATTATTGCTTGTCCCTAGGGATTAATCCTTAGAGGATTTTAAATATTTGGGCCTATATCTCAGTTTGCTCTCTCTAGAGTCAACATTAGGGAACTATTGTCTTGATTCTCTTGATTTCCACATAATGGACCTTGTGGGATGAAAATAAATTAAGTCATAGACATTTATTTTGAAAGCTAAAGCAAGAAAGTGTTTGTGGTAAAAAGAATCCATTAAGAAAAGATAAAAGACAAATTGAACCCCACACATGTGTTGTCTCAAATGATTTCCCGCAAGATCAAAGTCCCAAAACCAAAGTCCATCAATCATCACAAATTTCTTAGTCCAAGAAATTTCAAGAAATTTCAGTCTATGCTTTGCGAAGTTAGAGAAAGATTGATCTATAACTTTTACAAATGTGATTCAAAAGACAATCCCAATTCGTATTTTTTCTATTATTGTCAAAATCCAAGTCTTTTTCAACGCTTTGAGTTTCTCACATATGAGGTATAGCATGTTCTTCAATACCTAGGTCTTGTAAACAAAAGTATCTCTAAGTTCACTTAGGATCAAAATCAACACTTTCATCCACCCCCAAACATCAATAAAATCCCATCTCACAAACAACTCTTAGAATCTTGGAAAAAAATCCTTCATGCTAGGATTTTGAAAAATCCTTCTAAATCAAAATCAAAATCTTGTTTGACTAAGTGTGTGTAGATGAATCCTTCTTCATACACTTAGTTAAATTATCACCATGTGGAAAATTTTATTCCAAGACAACATCTAACCTCTTGGAGTTTATGAGTTCATTATCAAATCCAAATCAAATCCAAAATCAAAAAAATCCAAAAGTCCAAAATTCTAGTATCCCTCCAAGGTTCTTAAGAGTTCAATCATTCGCAGCATCCATCTTTCATTATCTCATCACCATCCTTTGATCAGGTTAACATCTTATATTTTGTTTTTTTTACCTAAAGTTTATACCAACCTAAGAAGTTAGAGGTTTACCTCCCATATTCCTGAAAGTTGATCCTTATTTTATGGTCCAAACTAGATCTCAACACAAGAACATGAAACAAACAAAGAAACTTCCACTTCAAGTGAATTGAGTCAAACTGCACCTAAAATCAACCCCATCGAATCTAGCAATCCCCCACTCAACCTTCCTCAACTACCACAAGATATTCAAGAGGGAGGTTGTCAAGTGGAAGATATTACCAACAATGTCCTAGGAATGACTCAAGATGAAATCATGGAAATGGTCCAAAATCTTTAAAATCACAAAATTGTCAACACAATGATGAGACTTAATCCTTCACAATACATGTTAGAATTAGCAAAGGAAGGGGATAAACTCCCTTTTGATTATGATGTGAGCATTATTGTGGAAAAAACTCTTGGGACTATGCCACCGGTATCATTCACATCTTCATTCCAAAACATCATCCAACCCATCCCACAACTGACCTCATCTCATGCTCCAAGTCAACCCATGGTTACCAAGGGGAGTTCATTGCTTCATGCTCTTCAAACACATCCCTTGTAAATAACCAAGAATTACACACAAATACCATATTGGGTCAACCAAATACCATTCCTCAAAACCCAAAACATCCATACGTTCCACTCATCTTTCATGACACCAACAATCCATCCACTTTCGCCGCATCACCAACATATTCCCTTGACACACAAGTCTCTCTCCCCATGAATTCACAAGGACAAGGGTGACTATTTGGACAAGGGGGAATCTTTGATCCCTCATCATCACTTTCTCAAGGAAACACACCACCCATCTTCCCACCATTTCCCCCTCTAACATTGACATCCACACCAATCCTCAGTTTAGGGCAACCCCCTTTACCAATCCTCAATCAACCAAATCAAAAAAATCCTTTAATTGTGAATCAAATGAACATAAAAAATCCTCCAAGAATGCCACCATATCGCCACACGAGGTGGCACCAATCCAAATGACATAATCAATCATTACACCATCTATAAATGTGGTCTCCCAAGGACCTAGAATAACAACTGCACCATCTATCACACAACCCCCTATCATCACCCAAACGACACCTCAACAACCACCTCAAAAAAATATCATCACAACATCTCACAACATTACAAATTCTACACCCCCACCACCAAAACCAAACATGGAAAATCAATATAGTATCACACTGCAAGCTGCCCAACAAGCCTATCAGAAAGCATTCCAACAATTTCAAGCTCAACAAGCCACGCAAGTTGCACAACAAGCTGCTCAACAAGAACATGCACAACAAGCAACACAACAAGCACAACAAGCTGCCAATGGCAAGCTCAAGCTTTATTACAACAACAACAAGCTACCCAAACTACGCAGGAAACACAAGCCGCACAGGTTGCCCAAGCTGCACAAGCCGCTCAACAAGCTCAAGGTCAAGCGCAAGCACAATGCCAAGCACAACAATAAGCTTTGTAACAATACCAATCACAACAAGAAGCAACTCAACTACTAGTCCAACAACAAGCATTGTTAGCACAACAACAACAAGATCAACAACAAGCATTGTTGGCACAACAACAATTGTAGGCATACCAACAGGCGTTGGTGGCATAAAAAATGTGCAACAACCTCCCACAAACATGAAAAACACCCCACCTGTCACTCAAACAAACAAACCCCCTCAAAACACATTCATCCCAACACCCAATCTACAAAATGATGTGTCTGCACAAATCAAGTTTCTCTCACAACAAGTGCTAGACCTACAATTTGGAAAAACAACAAAAACCCAATGGAATTTATGCCCTTACCCATTCGACAGAAGCATTGCAATGGTTCCATTCTCGAAAGAATTTGAGATACCTAAGTTTGACAAATATCGTGGGACTGGTAACCCTGAAGATCACATTAGGGAATTTCATGTCCACTGTATCGAAGTTGTGTACGATGACTCTTATCTAATGTGACTATTCCCTAGGAGTTTGGTTGGACCAACAATGGAATGGTTCTCTCGCCTTCCTACCAAAATAAAAAAAGTTCCAAGAAATTGTGGACTTGTTCATACAAAACTATTCATTCAACATAGGGATGGATGTGAGTTTAGAAGAACTATCTGCTCTTAAACAAGCCAAGGGGGAAACATTTGCATCCTTCTTGCAATGATGGCGATCCAAGGCCAACAGAAGCAAGTGGAATATGCCCAAAGAACAACAAATTTGTACTATCATTTCCAATCTCGAAGGAACCTTGTCCTTCCATTTGAAAA
>VDFB02028948.1:0-24689 GCA_007258455.2 Sequoia sempervirens
AAGAACATATATAAATGAATGGTAATTGCTTGAGTGAATAGGAGATGAACTGGTTTCTCTTGTTAGCATTATCGAACTAATATCTAGTCTTTTGTATTCAATCCTCTTTTCCAAATGGGTCTGGAGTAATGTTGGACCTGAAGTCAATTTTACAATCATATATATATTTAAGCTTTCCTTTGTTGATCTGTGGAACTTGATTGGACTCCTTGTTCCTCTGTTTAAGGAACTTGAAACGGATTTGAAATCTGTTGTCTAGACTTGATTCAGTTATTTTTGAGTCTGTTGGGTTTATACCCTATAATAACTTTCAATTGTTAGGTTCTTGGATAAATGATTAAGAAATTCTGACAATCTCCAACTAACAATAAACCGATCCATGTCATTGTTTCATTCTTCCACCTCTTAGGAGATCTTCCGGATATTTAAATAAGAACAAATTTTAGAGGCTTGGAAACTCTTCTTAATTCTGTTATGATCCACCTAAGAGAAGCAGGACATACTTTCTCTCTTCATAATTCCTTCACTTGAACCTTACTGGGAATTCAAATTTAACCGGTGTGACATCAATGTCATGGGTATCTAAGAGAAAATCATTCAGTGAAAACCTGATTAGAGAACAGATTGTGAGTTCTCCTGTGAATTAGAATTTATGCTTATGATTCCTAGGGAGGAATGTGTTGGTTGAACCAATTAATCTTTTTCTCATCTCTACAAATCTGAAGGAATATGACTTTGGTTTGAGACCCTCGTCACAAGATGAATCTTGGAATAAAATATATTAAATAAGAAGTGAAAATTAACTGAACATTATAATTTAAATCTTGGGACAAACGTTATCATGTCAAGCAAGGGTGAGAGTGTTGACGGCACAGGAGTGCCAGAGACTTCGGCACAGGAGTGCCAGATTAAAATCCTTGGCCAAGGTATGATGCCAGTTAGGCGATTGTCAGCTATCATGATCTAGATATACTTCTAGTCAGAATGATCCTTCCGGTTAGGGGGTACCTACAGAGGAGGGATCGACCAGCGGTATAGGACCATGACACCAGGCTCAGAGGCATGATGATAGATTGATCCTTGTTAACTACCCTCGTGAAGGGTTGGGTTCTTCAGTTGAAGACACTCGGGGGACCAATTGGTCTTGGTTGGGCGGTAAAGCCCTTGATGATATTTCTCTTTCCTCAAGTGATGATGATCAACATTTCAACTTAATGATGTCTGCATAATGGGTTACTTACTTTCGCTAATTCAGGTACAATATATGTTCATTTGAGTACTTTATATGGTACATCTACTGTTATGCAATTAATGTATTGCTCGAAGTTAGTTTTGGATGGAAAAGATAGACAATTAATTCCTTTAATTTGTTATGAATGGAAGTTAGTTAATGATGCCCTAGTAGTTATTTTTCAGTTCGTAATTTAATGCTTGATGAAACCCTAGTTTGGCAGTTATTTAGGCACATGTCAACTAACACTAAAAATTCAGAAGATAGTTGTATGTTTGAATTAGTTGGAAACAATTTGGAAACCCTAACTTTAGAAACAAGTTAGTTGCAATTCAGCTGAAAGTTAGTTAACAGTTGAAATTTTAAACTATAAACGGGATGGGTTGTTACAATTACCAATTTGTAGGTCCGTATCACCCATCTTGAACAAGTTTGAGCTACCAATGAGTCTTCTTGTTTATAGTAGCTTAATGATGTCATTTTTAAAATTTGGATTAAACAACCAAAGATAATCACCTAGCATGAACATCTTAAATAGGAAACGAAGTCCCAACCCAAATCTATCCAAAAGCGAGTCAAAGAACATTATTCATGGGTGTAAGTAGTCAAACAAATGAAGGCACCCCATATTGTTGAGATGGTTGTTCAAGCCAAATTTCATGAAGAAAGGGCACGAAAAGCTAATGCATTGAGTCTTTGTGTTTGTAGCCTACCTAAGCCCATGGATTCCGTACAAGTCGATCATCCATTCTTGCACAAATCCTTAGGTTCAAAGGATATCTCTCTCCATAAGGCTTGGGCATTTCCAAACAGCACTATTATCATTCAATTTCAAACAACTAAGCATCATCTACAAACTCTTGCAAAAAAGATAAAGCTCTTCTCCCTCCCTCCAAAAGATATATTTAGATGCCCATCGTATGAGGCTCCAAGTTGAGGAATTTTAGAAAGCCCGTACCCAAGTTGTAGCTACCAAGAAAGAGAACAAGTCAGTCGTTATATAGAATAGTCAAGCCATCATTCATGACTCCCCTCCCTCTGGGTGGTCACACTCTAGACCATCAATATGACGAGGACCTTAGGTTTTAGTGAATAGCAATGGCATTTTCATTACTTGTTGGAACTACAATGGTTCTATATGGCGCTCTCTAAGTACTTCCCATGATGTGATTACTTCCCATGATCTCATCTTTCTCACTAAGACTAACAAGAACCTTGAACGGGCTATCCCTCCTATTACTGCCATTTTTTGGATCTCATCCTTTCACCATGAGACTCATAGACCTGGTGGTTTTTGTGTTTCTGGAGGGGTGGCTTGCCTCACTTGGAATAACCTCAAACCTAAAGTTTCACCGGTTTCTTATGATGTCTACTCGAGATACATGTGGCTCCAGATTCACAAGGGACCTCTTCCCATTAGGATGTCTTTATTGCGATTTGCTACTTTCCCCTAGCTCCTCTTTTGTCATTCACATTAATAAAGATTCCTACTTGGACCTTTATGCAAAGATTTCCAAATACTCCATAGCTAGTGATATCATTATTTTCGGTGACTTTAATGCTCGCAATAGGACCCTCCAAACACCCATTCATGATCTTGCAAAGGATGAGCTATGTCTGCATGAGATGGACCCTCAAATGTTTAGTTTACAAAGAATTTCTACTGATGTAAATGCCATTGTCATGGCCTACATGAGACATCTTCAATTAGGGGAACCTCAAAGCCTCCACATTCTTAACTAGCTCCCTTTGTTATCTGAGTGTGAAAGATTCGCATGTTCTCCTCATGGTGGTGGTGCGTGTCATGGATTATTTTCTCACCTACAAGTACCTCATACCCCATATCCATGGTTTCTTTATTTCTCCTCGGCTACCACTTGTTGATCATGTCACAATGTTTTTCATCCTTCTTGTTAATTCTCACTCCTTACACACACCCTTTACTATGGCATCCCCTATAACTATGCATCCCAATATCCATTTTGTTGATGGCTATACCCTAAATTATTCAGCCTATCTCTCCCTTCTCTTGATAGATTTCTACTCCATCCCTCTTCCCAGCGATTCCATGTATAACTTCCTTTGGCAAACCCTTTGGGATCCTGCCCTTGAATCTTTTCCCCACACTTTACATCTTCCTCAACCTTCTCACATCCACAGATCATGCCCTATGAATTGGTTATTTGATGATGAATGCAAATCTCTCCATCAAAAACTCTAGTTTTCACTAGTTCATGATCCTCTCTCTATGCCCTCCATCCATAGGGATCACCATTGTCTTCTCTATTGCAACAAGCAGGAGTTTTTTGCTTCTCGATGACTTTCCCTCCTTGCTACTCTTCACCACTCTCCTAAACACTTTTGGCACACTCTTCTCCCAAGGAAACCTACAAATATAGCCTCTAACATTAGCCACACCATGTGGGTTTCCTATGCTAGCTCTCTTTACGATGTGCTCAATCAATTTGTCGCCACTCTACCACCTACTTCCACCATTTTCACCACAAGTAATGTAAGGAGGGTTATTCTCTAGTTATGTAACAATTAGGTAGCTAGCTATAAAAGCCTCCAAGCTGAAGTTATAAAATATGGTGTAGAATCTCTATCCTCGCCTTTGGCAAAGCTTTTCAATGAGGTTATTTGTTAAGGATTTCCTCAATCTTGGTCTCAACACATAATTCATCCCATTCATAAGTCGGGGGATCTCTATAATCTTGGAAGTGATAAGACTATTATGGTTGGCCATACTTTTGCCAAACTTTATGCCATAGTGTTGCATATGCTATTTTTCAAGTGCCTAGAGAAACATGATCTTTGTGCTTGTAGGCAAGCCAATTTCAAGGTAGAATATAAACCATTGACCACATCTTCACACTCTTGGCTATTATTCAAGAGGCTTGCCAAGATCTTCGACAAACTTTTGTAGTTTCATAGACTTCAAGAAGGCCTTTGACTCAATTCCAAGACGCTTATTTTTCCAATGCATGCATGATATTGGTATTCTTGATCCTCTTGTTACCACTGCTTGGAGGATTTATGAGGCAATTATTGAGCCATTTCGTAACTCATGATTTCTCCAACTTTGTTGGTGCCATTGCCGTCGAACAAGGGTTCCTCTCTCCCCAACCCCCTTTATCATCTACATTCATGAGTTGGAGGTATTACTTTAGCAAAACACTCATCGAAGCAATGGTTGCACTTTGTATACAGTGGTTATTATCATTGTACTTTTTACTAATGATGTTGCTCTCCTCTCTTACTTTGCTAAAGGTTTGCAACAACCACTTGATGCCCTTGTTAGTTTTGTGATCGTCGCCAACATGTAATCAACCAAAATAAAACTAAGGTCATGATTTTCAATATCTCCAAATGTCTTCTTTCCAGATTCCAGTTCTTTTGTCAAGGGATCACATCCACTTACACGTAATTGGGAGTCCAAATCTCTTGTCCCTCCTTTAGCATGAAGCTTGCCTCATATCCATGTCTTTGAAAGGGATATGCGTCTCTCTCTCTCTCTCTTGGAACATCAATGTTTTCAATTCCATTTTCATTATATCAACAAGCCAACAATTTTGTGCAACTTGGAAATTTGGAGGCCTAGCTTGGGATCCATTGATTGTGCATGTATTAAGAGGGTCCAAAATCTCATGCTACAATGTCTTATTAGGTGTACGCATGATATTCCTCAAAGCAATATCCAAGCAAATTTTGTTGCCCACCCATTACATCTTGCGACTATCTTCCGACTTTCTACACACAAAAACTCAAATCCATGGGTGACCTTGCTTCTAGTCACAATAGATACCTGTATTTAGTTCTTCGTTCTCCTGAGAAGATTGCCTCACAAGGTCTAGCTCGGTGCCATCATTGTTGGTACTCTGAGGCTAGCTCACTCCTTTATATTGGCATCTCTATTGACAAGCTACCTTCTTTCATGTATTCCTTGGATGCTCCTCCTTGGCTCCTTCCTTCAAAGGAGATCATCACCAAAGCTACTAGAAGGGGCATTTACAAGCAGTACATCCAAGTCATTTGGACCTCCCCTCCTATGCCTCTCAACCCAAAGCTTGGTTTTATGTTAAATGTTTCCTACGGGTCTGCCACTATCTCAAGCGTCTTTGCTCACATGGCTAGAGGTTTCTCCTTGGCCAAATTAGGATGTGTTCAAATCAACTATGGCTTGAGAAACATCACCAACATTCCTTATCTTGACTGAATATATCATCATTGCTCCCTCTAGGAGGTTAAGACCAAAGAACATTTCATCTTTAGATGCCCCATTTATTATGAGATTCAAGGAAGATATTATCACCTCTACCTAAACTTAGGCAACAATCTCCCTACTTTCTTTAGATATTCAGACCAGCGATATTTAGCTCTAAATCTTTGAAAGGCCATCACTCTTCGACACAGATCCTTCCATGTGATTTGTCAAGATTCTAGAGCCTCCATGTTCATCACCTCCTTTCAACCCATCTAAGGCACCAATACCCCTTAATAGCTTTTGAATACTACTTCTCTCATAAATGGAAATAGCCATGTGAGATGGAATCTCTCATAGCTTTTGCCTCAACATGTTCATCCTCAACTTCATGTTCCTGTTTCTTCCTAATGGTATGGCTCAACTCTTTGGCCACCAATCCAATCATAGGGGCAAATAAATATTACAAGCTTTCCACTACTAAAAGAGTTACTTCAGCCTTGGATGTTAGGAGTGATCCTAATGGGAGTACCTCTTTTGGCCTTTGGCACTCCTTGGTGAGCATTATTAGAACTTGTATCAGACCCTTCACAGTGATCAATTACAACACCGGCAACTTAACCATTTCTAGTCCAAATAGTGTTACTTGATGTTCTTTTGTTTTCCTTTGTAGCTGCTCTTTGCTCTTCAAGGTTCTCGTTCCCCTTTCTTAGCTATTTGTACCTATTTCCTGACCACTTGTTTTGGTGGTCAGCTATTGTTTTGTATCTTTTATCTTTGCTCTTCCCATTGGTCGGAATTTTAAATCTATATTGTGCACTACTATTCTCTTGAGTCCCATTGACCTACTTTTGGTCATCTATAGACATCAATATAGTTTCTTACTTTCTTTCTTCCACATTAAGATTCAAATTAAAAAGGAAAAATGTATCCAGACCAATGAACACTCCCTCTATTATTGGGTCCAGGTACTTTTTATTATTTGTTGATGATTTCAGTAGAAAAATGTAGGTGTATTTTTTGAAAAATAAATCAGATGTGTTCAGTACATTTCAGCAATATAAGGCCTTAGTTGAGAAAGAATCAGGTTCTCAGATTGTCACTCTAAGGTCAGATAATGGGGGGGAGTTTTGTTCAGCAGACTTCTCTACTTTTTGTGCTACACATGGCATTAAGCGCCAACTCACCACACCATACACCCCTCAACAGAGGTGTCGGTGAACGTAGGAATCGCACCATTACTGAAATGGCTCGTTCTATGATGGAGTATAGAAATGTCCCTAAGAAATACTAGGCCGAAGCAGTTTATACTGCAATCTACCTCCTGAATCGGTAACCTACACAGGTTGTTAAGAAGATGATTCCTGAAGAAGTCTGGTCAGGACGTAAGCCTAAAAGGTGGGCCATCTAAAAGTCTTTGATTCTACAGCTCATGTCTGGATTCCAAACACCAAGCGTGCCAAGCTGGACTCCAAAAGCCAGCAACTTATGTTTATTGGTTACAACGACAATCACAAGGCATACAGGTTGATTGATGTGGAGACAGATCGTCTCATATTCAGTCATGATGTTGTGATTGATAAGACTACTGGTCCATTTCTTCCTACTACCAATCCTGAGGATTAGCCTGTGAAGGCTTCTAATGAGGGTGTTCATCTTCCTCTTGGTTCCCCTGATGGGAGGGCTTCAGAGCATTCTGACTCTAAAGATGAGGAGTCTGCCAGTCATGATCTAGAACCACCTAATTTTCCTCAAGACTCACATCCAGATGGCTTTGTTCCAAAAATCCCAGGAAATGCTATTTCTCCTATTCCAGATGTTGGTACTTCTACTCTCTGACCTGTCTCCACATCAATCAACCTATATGCCTTGTGATTGTCATTGTAACCAGTAAACATAAGTTGTTGGCTTTTGGAGTCCAGCTTGGCACGCTTGGCGTTTGGAATCCAGACATGAGCTGTAGAATCAAAGACTTTTAGATGGCCCACCTTTTAGGCTTACGTCCTGACCAGACTTCTTCAGGAGTCATATTCTTAACAGCCTGTGTAGGTGACCGATTCAGGAGGTAGACTGCAATATAAACTGCTTCGGCCTAGTATTTCTTAAGGACATTTCTATACTCCATCATAGAACGAGCCATTTCAGTAATGGTGCAATTCCTATGTTCACCGACACCATTCTGTTGAGGGGTGTATGGTGTGGTGAGTTGGCGCTTAATGCCATGTGTAGCACAAAAAGTAGAGAAGTCTGCTGAACAAAACTCCCCACCATTATCTGACCTTAGAGTGACAATCTGAGAACCTGATTCTTTCTCAACTAAGGCCTTATACTGCTGAAATGTACTAAACACATCTGATTTATTTTTCAAAAAATACACCCACATTTTTCTACTGAAATCATCAACAAATAATAAAAAGTACCTGGACCCAATAATAGAGGGAGTGTTCATTGGTCCGCATACATTTTTCCTTCTTAATTTGAATCTTAATGTGGAAGAAAGAAAGTAAGAAACTATATTGATGTCTATAGATGACCAAAAGTAGGTCAACGGGACTCAAGAGAATAGTAGTGCACAATAGAGATTTAAAATTCCCACCAAGGGGAAGAGCAAAGATAAAAGATACAAAACAATAGCTGACCACCAAAACAAGTGGTCAGGAAATAGGTACAAATAGCTAAGAAAGGGGAACGGGAACCTTGAAGAGCAAAGAGTAGCTACAAAGGAAAACAAAAGAACGAGAACATCAATGCTAGAATAATATATCTCTATAGTTAATGGTCAATAATTTATTGTAATTAGTTAGTTTAATTTTCTTTATATCATGTCTACAGTTGTAGGTAGTTGAAGTAGCTAGACTCATAAATGTCTATAGTGATCTGTAACTGCTATATATTGTAATCTTTTCTTCTTGTTAATGCAAGTAAGGAAGCAATTACCAATTCACTACATGAACATGGTATCAGAGTGCGAAATTCATTCCTGAGCTCTTTGTTTTGGCTGCTTCAAAAAATTCGTGATTTTGTCCTGCTGTGTGCACAATTTTTTTTTCTGGTGTGTCCTCCTGGCAAACGTGAGTCAATAAAGCTCGCGTGAAGACATATATGTGACCTCTCTTCATATTTTTGAGGAATTTTTTCGTTGTTTTGGTCGCATGTTATGTCCCAAGCTTCTACCTGCAACCCGTGAGCTCCTTGTGGGCGATTTTTTTAGTGAATTGCATCCAGATTTTAGGCATGCGACTAGGGATTTTGCACGACCTCGAAATCTAGCTGGGATTTTCTTGCACACGTTTTTTCTAAACGTGTTTGTTTCCTACATGCGTTTTGATCTGCATGCCCTCATTTCCCTCTATTTTCTGCTGCGCACATCACGTTTTTTTGTGTGATTAGGGCCGCGATCTTTCTCAGCCTCAGGTCGTCTTTTTTTTTTCGTATCTCCTGCCTATGATTCACCAGTTCTAGACGCGTTTTTTGAATACTCTTGAGTCGCATTTTTCAGCTCCTGAAAGCCGCGATTTTCACCTTATTTCGGACGCGTTTTTAATCTCCTCCTGTTTCTGGTTTGCTGAGGCATTTAGACGTGATTTTCTGCACATATTTTTCTAATCTAGGTGCATCCATGGGCGCCTAGGGTTTCTGCAAAATCAGCTAGGGTTTATCTCCTTTGATTTAAGTCAAAAAAAAAAAATCGATTACAGAATCTTTGTGGGTTTTTCAAGATCTTTTCTAGGTTGCTGCTATTTTTTTTGGGTACCTCGGGATTCGTGCCTCAATTTGTGCACATGGGTGCTGTCGAAATGTTCTAGGTTTTGTCTTCAAAAACTTTGCATTGGTTTTATACCTCAAAATCTGTGCTAGGGTTTCGATTTCTGCCTTGGAATTTGTCCTATAGAACTTGTTTTTGTTTTTAGTGTAGTGGTTTTTGTGCCTTCACCAATTTGATCTCATGGTACGTGATGGCATCTCTAACAAATATAATGCCCGAAAGCAGCCAAAAGTTCAATGGGAAGAATTACGACACCTGAAAACAGCGCATGATGACTATCTTTGAGTACAGGTGTCTTGATGCAGTTGTTTTGGGCACGTCTACACGTCCTACCACTGTTGGAAAAGGATCAGGACAAATTGGATGAACGCAATTGGGAAGTCGTCATGCTCATCAAACTCTCAGTCACTGATGAGCAACTGCCTCGGGTACCATCTGGCAAAACTGCTAACGAAATCTAGAATCATTAGAAGGACCTTCATCAAATCTCTGACAAGAGCAGAGCGTTCTTTCTCAAGAACATGCTTTTTTCCATCATGATGGATGAGAAAATGTCCTTACAGGATAATCTGACAAAGATTAAGGACATTCGTGATCAATTGGAGGCAATTGGTCGAACAATGGAAAAAGAGGACATGATTGTCATTACTTTGAAGAGTTTACCAAAATCTTGTGAGCATTTCATTGAAACACTGAATATTACTTCCACAAATGTTCATTTGAAATTCCCTGATCTTTGTAACAAGCTCTTGCAGCAGGATCGATGGAGACAGCAATCTGGGAGTATTGCTAGTTCGTCCTCCACAGAGCAAGCGTTCTCTACCAAATCTTCTGCTAAGAACAAAGGGAAAGCTCAATCTTTTCAGCGGAAAGGCTTTGGCTCTTCTCAGGACAGCAAGAAGAAAAAGAACGTTCAGTGTAATTATTGTCATAAGTATGGTCACATGAAGGTTGATTGTCGGGTTTGATTGGCTTCTGAACAAAAGAAGCAGGGAGGGTCTCAACAAAAGGAAAATGTCGCAAAGCATTCTGAGCAGAAAGAATCTGCATTCTATGCTTTTATGGCCAAAAGAACTGCAGATCCAATAAAATCTTCTGCCTAGTATGTTGATTCAGGGGCTTCCCGCATTTTACTCATCGTCGGGATTGGTTCACCAAATATGAACCATTCACTAACTTAGTGATCTTTGGAGGAGACGACGAGTACACAGTTGCCGGTAAGGTCAATGTTCAGATTCACTCTGGAGGGACAAATTTAATATTTCTCGATGTCTACTATGTTCCAAGCATGGAACATAATCTTCTCTCCATCAGCCAGATCATGCGGCATTCTCCCCAGCTGGATGTTGTTTTCAGTTCGTCCACCTGCAGCATTGTTGATAGGGAGACTCGTACTACAATCGCGATGGGACTTGAGGATCATGGTCTATATAGACTTGCTAATTTCGGTGATTCTCAGAGGCACGCTCTAGCAGCTAGGAGCACTTCCATCAGCAAACTTTGGCATCAGCATTATGGGCACTTGAATGTGCACCATCTCTCTCAACTGTCTCGGAAGGGTTTGGTTGCTAGCCTACCTGAGATCCAAACTCAAAATCATGGAGTTTGTGGAGCCTGTCAAGCTGGTAAGCAGCATCGGACTCCATTCTCAGATGGTGATTCTTGGCGAGCCTCAAAGGTACTTCAATTGGTTCACACTGATGTATGTGGATCAATGAAAATCCATCTGTTACTGAGTCCAAGTACTTTTTATTATTTGTTGATGATTTCAATAGAAAAATGTGGGTGTATTTTTTGAAGCATAAATCAAATGTGTTTGGTACATTTCAATAGTGTAAGGCCTTAGTTGAGAAAGAATCAGGTTCTCAGATTGTCACTCTAAGGTTAGATAATCGAGGGGAGTTTTATTCAGCTGACTTCTCTACTTTTTGTGCTACACACAGCATTAAACGCCAACTCGCCATAACATACACCCCTCAGTAGAATAGTGTCGTTGAACGTAGGAATCGCAACATTACTGAAATGACTCATTCTATGATGGAGTATAGAAATGTCCCTAAGAAATACTGGGCTGAAGTAGTTTATACTGCAGTCTACCACCTGAATCGGTCACCTACACCGGCCGTTAAGAAGATGACTCCTGAAGAAGCCTGGCCAGGATGTAAGCCTAAGGTGGGCCATCTGAAAGTCTTTGGTTCTACAGCTCATGTCTGGATTCTCGAAGCCAAGCGTGCCAAGCTGGACTCCAAAAGCCATACAAGTTGATTGATGTGGAGACAAATCATCTCATATTCAGTCACGATGTTGTGATTGATGAGACTACCGGTCCATTTCTTCCTACTACTAGTCCTGAGGATTAGCCTATGAAAGCTTCTGATGAGGGTGTTCGTCTTCCTCTTGGTTCTCCTGATGGGAGGGCTTCAGACCATTCTGACTCTGAAGATGAAGAGTCTACCAGTCATGATCTAGCACCATCTGATTTTCCTCAAGATTCACATTCAAATGACTTTGTTCAAGAAATCCCAAGAGATGTTGTTTCTCCTATTCTAGATGTTGGTACTTCTACTCTCTGGCCTAAGTGGTGGGTCAAGACTATCGGCGATCTTCATGATGATGAACTCATTGAGGGAAAATCAGCTCACAGAAAGAGCAAGCAGCAACACATAGTAAATTTTTCTCTTATGGCCAACCTCCACAGCATATTTGAGCCACAGACATATTTAGAAACTAAAGGCATTCCAAAATGGGAAAAGACTATGGAGGCAGAATACCATAGTCTTCTGAAGAATGACACCTGGGTGCTTTTTGATCTTCCTCCTGGGAAGAAACCTATTAGCTGCAAATGGGTTTATAAGGTCAAGTATCATGTAGATGGTACTCTGGATAAATACAAGGCAAGGTTGGTAGCTCAGGGATTCACACAGCGGGAGGGCATTGACTACGAGGAGACTTTTTCTCCTACTCCCAAGATGGGCACAATTCGTCTTCTTCTTGCCATTGCATCAATTTGGATGGAAACTTCACCAGATGGATGTCAAGAGTGCCTTCCTCAACAGTGAGTTGCAAGAAGTCTACATGACGCAGCCTCTTGGTTTCAAGGTTGCCAAAAAAGAACATCAGGTTTGTAGACTGGTCAAAGCACTCTATGGATTGAAACAGGTTCCCCGTGCATGGTACATCAAGATTGATCAGTACTTGGTTGATCATAGTTTTCAGCGCAGCCCTTCTGAATCTAATCTGTATGTCAAGCACTCTAGGGATGATATTTTGTTTCTGTTGTCTATGTTGATGACTTGATCATTACTAGCAGTTCAATACATTTGATTGCAACAATCAAACAAGATTTGTGTCGGGATTTTGACATGAAAGATTTGGGGCTTCTCCATTATTGTTTGGGTATTGAGGTTTGGCAGACCGCGGATGAAATTTTTATCTCTCAGTCTAAATATTCCAGAAGTTTGCTTGACAAATTTCGGATGCAGGATTGCAAACCTGCCTCCACACCTATGGAGAAGGGGTTGAAGTTATCAGCCAAATCTGATTCACCTGCAATGAATGAGACAGCATTTAGGCAACTAGTGGGCAGTCTCATCTACCTCACTGCCACTAGACCTGATCTCAGTTTTGCCATGAGCTACATTTCTCGCTTGATGACAACTCCAAAAGTTGATCATTGAGTTGCAGCGAAGCGAGTGCTAAGATATGTGAATGGCACTTCCAATTATGGCATTCTGTATGGAAAATGCACGGATCCAAAGCTGATTGGTTATACAAACTCAGATTGGGCCGATTTAGTGGATGACAGAAAATCCACTTCTGGGTATGTATTCAGTTTAGGTTCAAGTGTTGTAACATGGACCAGCAAGAAGCAACAGGCAGTGGCTCTTTCCTCGACTGAAGCTGAATATCGAGGAACAGTTAGGGCAGCATGTGAGGCAGTTTGGCTCCGCAGGATGCTTTCTAACATGCACATGTCACAAGCAGGACCTTCTCCCTTGTACACTAATAATCAGGGGGTGCTCAAACTAGCCAAAAATCCAGTCTTCCATGAACGTACCAAGCATGTCGACCTTCATTGTCACTACATCCGCAAGCTAGTAGAAGACAGATCAGTTCAGCTGCAGTATGTTCCGACAGCAAATCAAACTGCAGATATTCTCACCAAGTCTCTGAGCCCGGATAAGTTTGTCAAATTCAGAGGGTAACTTGGCGTTGTTGATAGATTGACCATTAAGGGAGGGTGTTAGAATAATATATCTCTATAGTTAATGGTCAATAATTTAATGTAATTAGTTAGTTTAGTTTTCTTTATATCATGTCTACAGTTGTAGGTAGTTGAAGTAGATAGACTCATAAATGTCTGCAGTGCTATGTAATTGCTATATATTGTAATCTTTTTTTCTTGTTAATGCAAGTAAGCAAGCAATTACCAGTTCACTTCATGAACATTACTTGATGTTCTTTTGTTTTCCTTTGTAGCTGCTCTTTGCTCTTCAAGGTTCTCGTTCCCCTTTCTTAGCTATTTGTACCTATTTCCTGACCACTTGTTTTGGTGGTCAGCTATTGTTTTGTATCTTTTATCTTTGCTCTTCCCCTTGGTGGGAATTTTAAATCTCTATTGTGTACTACTATTCTCTAGAGTTTTGTTAACCTACTTTTGGTCATCTATGGACATCAATACAGTTTCTTTCTTTCTTTCTTCCACATTAAGATTCAAATTAAGAAGGCAAAAAATGATGCTCTTTTTTGTTCTTTCTTACAAGCAAGCTTTATTTCCAAAGAGTTGGTAGATAAGGTATATCCATGATGATTTCCAAGGCATTGAGATAGAGGTCACAAAACAATACAAATTTGAATTTGAAATAAATAAGTATATTATTGATGTGGTTATTGTAGGTGTCATCAAGAGTGATGTGCACTTTGCAGCTTATACCTATTTTAGAGACGCCTTCTTGAAAAGAACTAGCAAAATAACATTTGGTCAAAGTAGAGAAAAGCTACACCATCAATGAATATTAAAGTAAATCCAAGCTCTCCTTGATACATATTACTCAAGCTAAGAGGTTGATTAGTGTTAGTGAGAAGTTTGTTTTCTTTCTTTTGAGAGATAAGCAAGATAATCAAGCAATTGAATATAAGGCTTCTCCCAGAATGTCTACCAACAGGAAACAAAAACAAAATGAAGAGCCATTGCGACAATTTAAGGAAGATTTCCAAGAAACCAGGCACATGCCACCCAAGAGAGTTGTAGAGTGTGATTTCTAATTGCTATTAGATTGCCCTCATTTCAAAAATGATTTCTATAAACAATGAATCATAGAAGCACATGAGATAAGAAAGCAATTGAAATATTTGCTAGATGAAGATATTATCCATCCAAACGCTTCTCCATGTGGTTCGTCTATTGTTAATGTACTGAAAAAAGATTGTTTTTCTTTGAGAATGTGTACTGATTATAGAACTTTGAATAGGATACCATCTAGAGCAGCTTTGAATAAGATAACAATCAAGAACAAATACAATCTTCCATAGATAGAAGAATTGTTGAGCTTCAACATACTTACTATTTTACAAAGTCAGATTTAATATCCAAGTATCATCAAGTGAGAATTGAACGGGATGATGTGTAAAAAACAGTATTCAAGACAAGACAAGGTTTGTATGAGTGGCTTGTACTTTATTTTGGATCGTGAAAGACACTATTTTCATGAGATTGATTTATGATATATTGAAGGCAGTCTCAGATTCTTGTCTTTATTGTTTGCCTGGATGATATATTGGTCTTCTTGGAAAAGCTTATGTTGAGCATCTAATGCGTTTGAAACAAGTTTCACAAGTTCTAAAGGAGAATAAAGACTAAGATTAAACATAAATCTAATAGCATGTTGTGCCAAGGTACACAAAATCTTCAAAGAATTAAATTTGTTAACTATTTAATTAGGAATTAAAATAAGAGGAACATTTCATCTTTAAGATGCTTTGCTTTTATCTCTTTGATGTTCATTATATTAACAACTATTTGGTACAATACTATGTCGCTATAATGAGATTCCGTTCCACATTAACTATCTCCCTCCCTACCATTGTCATTCTTGGACATTAGTATTGATTACAATTTCATTTAAATTTTGTAGCAAGAAACTAAAGACAAAATGTTTCCAATATTTATGTTCAAGTACTTGATATTTCCCAGCTAAGGGCAACAAACAAAGTCTGATATAACTAAAAAGACCACGGAATCACATGTCAAGAACAAACTCATATATCTCCACCGTGGCCCTGTTCTGAAAAGAGTATATAAAACTCCTTAAATTGAAATAACTCATGGACTACCACCAATAACCAACAAGATACACCATAAACCTTGATGGCATCCAAATGAACTAGTCAAAATTTTTGATGAGTGAAGAACCATCAACATGAACTTTCATAAGTGAAGAAGCAAAAACCTGCATGAGCTGCATATTGGCTAGCTTTAATTGGCTTCTTGCATGTCTTACAAGATACCTGCAAGCCCATTTTTGACAAAACCCCATTAAAGTTGAACCTATAGACTTATAGTCAACGAAAATTGTCAATCAATAGATTTTATGATATTTAATAACATGAGCAAGTTTAATGAATTAATGAAAGATAAACTGAAAGAGTGGAAGTCAATATTCAAAAACTTCTGACAAGCAATCAGCAAAATCTATCCATGAAAAGAGAGGTTCTTTGGAAAACAAACAGAACTTTAAAAAAGCAGAAGCATTACTAAAGTCAACATATGGATTTGATATTAAGAGAAAACAGGTTAGCATACTCAGTAGGCAGAATATAGTTAATTATATTCATTGTGGCATTAGACAAAACAAACAGTCAAGTAGTACCCATTAACATTATAAAGACAAAATCATCGACATCTGATGATCCACTGTCATTTAAGCCTACTACCCATAAAACCCATCATAAATAATCTTGGGATTCTAGTATTCCACTGTCATTATTATGCAGTGCTTCTAAGAAACAAAAACACTAAATGAGTTAATTATTTCTACCAAGGGTCAATAATAGTTTTGATGGAACAGAAGGAAACATCTATCTATGCATTCTGCTTTACTTCTTTAAACAGCCTCATCCTATGAAGTATACACGCGCCTCTATTTTAATGGATTTAAAATAGTGTTTGGGAATGCTCTTGTAAGCTCCAATATATTCTCCAGCTATTTCAATGACTTCTTCAATTTATGAACCCTAACATGGCAGTGATTCAAATGTTTATAACTATTTACTCACACCCATTTTAAAGCAAGAGCATGCACTGGTGATCAATAAAAGTGCATATGGCATAAACATGGAGGCAGCAGCATATCTCCTAAACTGGGCCATTGTGATGAACACACTGTCTCTTGTTCGATGAACACCCAAGATTACCCATGTTCCTTGTATCACATTCATTATGCATCCAAGTCCCTCCCTAGCTGCACTTTCCTACTGTGAGTATGGTAAAGTGTTTATTGGCATGCATTATTCAGCATGCTGGGAACACCTCGGGCATTGGCTATAAAACAAGCAGCAATCTGCTAGTAATTGTGATGCATTAAATCTGCAGCTGGCACCTCTTTCTTTCTGTAGTGAGAGTGTCCTCTATGATTTCAGCTCTACTTTGTAGGCCGATGTATTTTTTCTGCAGCACATCAAGATGCTCATTTTGTTTGGTAAGGCACTCTTGCAAAGCATCCCAATTATCTTTTTGCTCCCTGATGTGTGAGACCAAAAGGGAGATGCATCTTTGAAGAATATTGTTTAAATTTGTCATACATGGAAGCCAGAAATCCTTGAAGGGAGTTATTTATATTGGCTGATGCAATATGAAATAAAGACTCATTTTTTAGGAGCAATTTCGCACTTGCTTTTGAAGAGGGAAGAAGTATCAAAGGGTGACTAAGGCTAACAGATTGATCAACCACCACTTCATTGGCCAACAGGTTAGAAAGAGGGGTGTCGGGTGTCATTAAAAACAGCCGATAGTGGGGAGTACACACTAGGCAAAGACAAAGAAAAAATTCTTGAAAAGATGCATAGATATAGTGGAGGACAAATGACTGCTAGCAGATGGGACAGTGAATGCAGATTTGATAGATGGTGCTATACAAGAGACAAATGTTGGGAGCATGGGAGACAACTACCTGCTGCTGCTGTTGGAGGGTGCTCTCACTTTCTAAATTGGTGAGGCTGTTGATAGTCACAATGGCTTTTGTTATACAATACTGAGATGCAGGAATAGAGAGAGTCCTCTCCGTTGTTTAAGCTCTAGCTTTTCTGATCTGCACCTTACTTAAGTTTTCAAACAAAAGATTTTAACATGTAAAATTATGCATTTACAATATTCAATGTCCCCTTTTAAAACTACACCAATAACCTGGAACTTCTCCTTTTCATCCTAGCAATAGCAATCTGTGTATTTAAGAAGACAAGTTCAATCTGAAATGACCACTTAAATTTGCTGCAGGCCTTGCATATAAAATATTTGTAGTATCAACCTGCGATCATAGTCAGAAAAAATTGAAATCTATGTCATCCTCCTGGTAATTTTAGACTTAACGGGTCTAACTTACAACATCCTGATGATGGATATAAAAATTAAATAAGATTAATTGTCTCTCCATATTCTAAACAGCCAATTTCCTACTGTTCTGACATGACTTGCTTAACCCCTCAAGCCCATAGAAGTCATAAGGAAACATTCCTCAGAAAATACAGTTTGTTCTATCAAAATTTAGCACAACAAAAACCATTTGGCAAGAAAATTAAGGGTTCCATGTATTACCAAATTCAGAGGATCTGTAAGTGGCTTCCATTCAAAGACATGCATGTCTGCAAAACCAAATATTTAGTGAGAAACAACTAATACTTTCAAGTTTTGTTTTTTTTTCAAAACCCTTATCAGAATTCATCACGGCAATGACTTCTAAATGACAATCTAAACACATAATGCTCAAAGGATGTTAGATGAAGAAAATCCAAGCAACCATTCAAATTTTGAGCACTTTATTAAAAAAAATTATTTTCATTTTTTATATTTATCTATATAGAGAAATTATTTGCCTATGAAATCTTGAACACATAGAAAATATTTCCTAATCAAACTTAAAATCCAAATGACACAAACAATAGCATACGATGTGATTGGTACAGGAGTTTATGGAAAATATTGGGGAAAACACAACAGATAAAGAGAAAAAAAAAATGGATATTATTAAAAAAATTCAATTTCAAACAACATTCAAATTTGACATGTCTAAAATAAGCTAGAGAACATTAGCACAGATACCCTCTTCCTCCAAAAGATTGGCCTCGTCTGCCTCATTCATTTCTTTCTGGATAACTTGAGCTGCTAATTTCTCGCGGATAGCCTCCTCTGCTGAAACATGAAAATGTTGGTAAGGTGTTCACACCCATACCACCACATACCAATCTAACAAGAGAAAGCATACTGCAATGAAATATTCAAGAAAATGCATATCGAACAAGCAAGTAAGAGTATCTAATGAACACTCTTCCCTCTCATTGTAATGTCTAATGAACACTCTTCCCTCCAATTGCTTGATCCATTAAATTAAAATAACAGAAACAGCAATGAGAAAACACCCTCATAAGAAATATTTCACAATATTAAAATGTTAGTGTCACCTGATGATGGTTCCATTGAACTGCCACTTGATAGAAGCCTTTCCATGGCTGACAATCTTCCCCTCCCAGGTGTGCACGCCATTGAAGACAGCCTATATTTGATTGATCATGTCAAACACCTAGTTAAACAAATCTTATAAAAACTGTGATAAAGAGACTTGAGCATCATATCAATATGCCATGCATTTATCAGAAGTCTTAGTTTAAAAAGACTACACTAAAAAATCACAATATATTCACATTCATAGATGAGCAGAAAGAGTTAATGGACAAGGATCAAGATACAAATTAGTAATTCGAACATTCCAGAGGAAACAACACGTGCAGTGATCAAATCTAAGTAAAAGTGACCTGCACTAAAAAGAAAAGAATCAAATTTAAAATCTACATAGGACTCAAATGGTCAGCAGACAATTAAGAAGGAGCATTAGGTAGCATCGCAAGGTAGATATTCTAATTATATTAACATCTAAAAATAACCAAACAAGGTGAACAGCAATGGAGTAAATAGTCACCAATCACAGCTAGCAATAGCATCCAAAAGCAAGCAGGAACTTCATGAAAAAGAAAGAGATAGAGTGAAACACAGCAGGCACAAAATGTCCAAAATATAAAAAGAGTATGGCAAAATTAATTAGAAAAACAGACATTGTAATTTACATAGATAAATATTTTCTGTGTAAACCTGAGCATGAGCAATCAAAGATAACAAAAAAGAAATTACAGCTAAATGGAAAACCCTCCTAAGGCACTTCACTGCATTAAACCTGAATAGGCATACAGACAGAAAACCAAAGGAAAGACATTTCAAAAAATTTGGTTCAACTGCTTATGTTTTATGTTACCAGTTTTGGTTCAAGTATGTTGGTATGGCAAAAAAAAAGGTGTTGCATTTGTCTTGGGTATGTTCGTACAGTAAACATATTAAAATTATAAATATATACATCTTTGCTGCCTAAAATAGGAATTAAGTTAAGATTACCACATATAGCATACATACAATAAACAAAACCACCATAAAAATAAAAAATACTATTTCAATGTTCAATTCATCAAACTCAAATATTATGATAAATATTCATTGTTCAATATTAAAATAATAAAATCAGCAATTAGTGTCACGTCCCCTTTTCAAAATAATTTAATAATAATTTTTTAATTTGGGCCCAATCACTTTATTTTCAAAAGGGCGACTTAAATATTATTATTATAGGAGCTATATAATATCTTTTTTTTTAATCTAAACTCTTGTTGTAATATTTTATTTAAAAAGTGTTTTTAAACATTTAGAGGGAAAAAGAAAATTCAAAAGGAGGGCCTGAAAAGGAAACTATAAAAAAAGACAATTGCTCAAAAAAATCATCCATGTTGACATTCCATTATTCCTTCCATTTTGGAGATTGAAGCATTCAAAGATGAAAACAATTGGAGTGGGAGATCTGGAGGACGAAAACCCTCTTGGTTTCCATATTTGGATTTGAGGATGAAAACTATCTTGTCCATGTGAGGTGATTCCATCAAAGGATCATGATTGCCCTCATTATTGTGATTTTGGTGAAGATTCCAGTTCATGTAGGGATGGAACAGTCCATATTTGCAGGAGAGTCAAGTTCATTCCATCATTGGTGATTGCAAGGGAGTTTTCAGAGATATTTCAGCCATCATCCTATTGCCATACAACATTTTTCCAACCAAATCAAGTCAGATCCAGGCCACTATCAGCAAGATATCATTACATTTTAGCTAGATCTGAGTGCAACCATAATTTTTAGGCCTACCACCACCCTTGACATCTGCTGCACTTATTTTCCAGTAGCACACAGCAGAAAGGAGCTGCTGTACCTATCCTCTAGTGGTTGTACAGCAGCAGTTAGCAGCAGAAAACTAATTTATCAGCAGTATACAGCAAGAAAACAACAGCAGATCCCGTCCAGCAGCAGACCCAATCCATACAGCAGTCCGTACCAGCAGAAATTCATTTGCAGCTGCAGCCCTACAGGTGGTTTCACTTCAGCAACCTCCATATTACCTAATCTGCCTGTGAATGGGCTGTTATACTTGTAAACTCTGAAAGTTTGCTCTTCAATTCTGCATATTAGAATTTTATGTAACTTTCCAACTGATGTAATAAATTGAAAACTGAATCTGAGGGTTTCATCATACAAGGGTTTCCAAAATTCATATTAGCCATAAATAGTTCAAATCTATGGTTATACTTGACTTTTTTGGCATTTGCAGGTTTCTAAAAATCAAATCAGCATTGTTGGTTGTTGGATCTGCTATTCACAGTTAAATATTTCCATTGATAAGGATTTCCTAGTTTGTTGCTGCTAATTATATTGCTGATCAGCATTTAATTCAGTGGGGTTTGGCATATACTTTGATATTTTTCATCATATCGGCTTTGCCCACATTAGAAAAATTATATATTTGCTAAGGTTATCCAATTGGGGGCATTATAATGGTATCAAAGCCTTGCTAGCCTACAGGGTTAGATCTAATTTTTAATGCAGCCTGTGAATCATAATGGGAAATCAAAAGAGAAAATCTACAGATCCACTTGAGGATATCCTTAATCACTATGTGCAGGGAATGAAAAGGGATTAGAACAATGTTTGAAACATCATAAGGCACGGATGAACATATGGTTGGACAAACTTGAAGAAGCTGCTAAGGAGTACAGTAGGAAGCAAAAAGAATAATCAAAACCAAAGCCACAAGATGTTGCTAAGCAATAGACAATTGAGCAGGGACAGGAAAGTTGTGCCATGCAAGTTGAAGGTAAGGATCTTTTATCAAAAGACAATGCTTTATTTACTTAAAACAAATGTGTGTGCCAACAAAATATTGAAGAAGTCAAGGAGAAATAGGCATTACTTGTTGCATGCGAAGAGCCCATGATAGAACAAGATGTTCCAATCCAAGAACTATCCATCAATCTTCCAAATAGTGAATTATTATCATATATGGTTGATTTTCAGAGTAGCTATGTTGATAGACATGAATCGGGGAGAATATGTTAGTTGATACCAACTCAACAATCATAAGTCACAAGGATGATTATGTCGCTGATCTATCAACAACCTCTAAATCAGCAAAAGAAGGTAAGCACTTTGATTATAGCCCAAGCTATAAAAATGATGGTCCTATCCCAGATTTATTGCTCCATACTATGTCATTACGATATTTTCATCATTATGGAAAAAAATCTAAGAATGCAGAAAGAGTGACGGATACGAATTGTCGTAAAGGGCATATAAATTTGTTGACTCAAATTCAAAATCGTTTATGCATATGGGATCCAAGTGATATTTTGAGGTATGAGAAGGATAAAGGTTTTGAAAGATCAATATCATTATTTTTTTATAAGTTCCTCATTCCATACATTTGAATTTAAAAAAAACTATGGAGAATCATAAAGAATATGTTGTGAATTCTAACGGAGTAATGAAAGTTTAGTGCTTGCAACTTATGTTGTGAATTCTAACAGAGTAATGAAAGTTTAGTGCTTGCAACTCATGGGTCACTCATTGGAGCTTAATTCTACACTCAAAGACAAAATTATGAGGCTAAAGAGGATCGTTCCCCTAGGGATTCTGGCAGAATGGATACCCCTCTGACCTTGGCTCTAAGCTAAAGGGGACAACCTTGGGGTATCTCCAACTAAAAAACAATTATGAAGCTTGATACTATCGTCTAATCTCAGTATTGAGGCTCAAGGATCTTCAAGTGCTTTCGCTTGTTTATGGGATCCTCAATGACTTACCCTTCTCTTTGGATAGCTTGCAAAAAAATCCATCTACTTGGTTGGTTTCTGCTTTGATTCCAATAGTTATGTTTTCCTAACCAATGTTCATGTGCCTTTAAATCTTCAAGGCAAGAACCCCCCTTTGGACTCATATTCGATTTGTCCAATTTGTGTTCCCTTCCACTCCTCAGATCATGGCAAGTGATTTCAATCCTATTCTTAGCCTACATGGAAAGTTAGGAGGTTCTAATTGATTTGATCCTTCTTCCTCTATGCTAAGTGAAAATATGCCTTTTCTTAACCGTGTTGATGTTAAACCCAGATTGAGCCTTTTTACTTGGAATAATAAAGAATGTGGTCTCAAGTCTATATCTAAGCATCTTGATAGATTTTTGGTCTTTGACTATTGGTTTGGTGGCCTCTTCTTTTGAAATTTTGGACTAGAAAGGATCAGATCATTGACCTATCAGGTTATCTTACTCCCTCTTCTCTCACTTGAAAAAGCCCCCCCTTCAAGCTTCAATTGATGTGGCTTAAAGATCAAACAATTCATGAATGCATAGCTGCTTGGTGGATTGAGGGGAAGCCTCCTTTTGGTAGAGCTATGTATTCTTTTTGTTGCTTCGGCTTTCAGCATCTTAGTTCCCAAAGCAATTGTTCAAAGTTTCGTAATTAATGTTATCTCTTTCATGTGTCCACGTAGATCATCATCAAAGTATTAAAAGCCTTTCGGTTAGTGCCTTAGTTCGTAAAACCTTGCCTTGTCGGCCCCCGACAAGGTTAGTCAAACCATGTTAGGAGCCGATAGAGTATTCAAAACCTCTGTATCAAGCGAAAAACCTATTTGTGTTGTGCGATCAAAGTTTTCAGTTTATTTCCACTTTTGTTCATAGTCTTGGTGTTCTTGTGTCAGCATTTCAAGAAGTTCTTAAACTGTTTCGGTGACTGACGAGGTTCTTAAACCAAGTGTGTTTCCAAAAAGGCTCACGATGGAAGACCTCTCAAGGCTTTAAAGGAAGGGAAAAAGTAGGGAAACAGAAGAATGAAACTCGTGTGGTGTTTAAACTAGTTCTTAAAAATGTTTCGGAAACCGACAAGGTTCTGGAAACCTTTTCAGCTTCCAACAAAATTCTCATAATCGTTCCCCACTTCGAGGGGTAACTTTTATAAGCAAAAAATAGTAACTTTCCGAAACAGTTAAGAAATCAATTATCCTTTTGGAAAAATGGGTGGTTCTCAAACCATGTCAATAGAGACCTCGATTATGAAAAACATTGGACTTCCAACAAGGCGAGATTCAAGAAGGGAAAAACATGTGTCAGAAAGAAATTAATGTCGACACACGCCAAACTTTCTAATCACAATTAATATTGTTTGGGGAATCAAGACGCATTTATTGTCCTCCTATAAAGTGGAATTATCTTGCAAAACTGAATTATTTCAAAGCATTTTCTAAAGAGGAATATTCATAAGGAGCGGGAAGTGGATTTGCAGAGGAGAATAGAAGCAGCTTACCAGACTACAAGAATTACATTACAAAATTCTCCAATCGTAATTAAAGGTACATATTCCTCATTTGCCCTCTGTTTGCAAAAGGAGTACCCCAAAAGTGAATCAATTTTTTATGAGTAACTGTGTAATATACAATTTTCAACCCCAAATTAAAATTCCTCTAGATATAGCCATTGGTTTATTCAAAGAATTTGATAAGGTATTTTGTGATGTAATTTTTGATACAATGAAGTACAAATATCTAGGGTATGAACACCTCTTCAGTTTGGAAAGGACACTCCCAAAAATTGGAGACAAAACTAGGGCACGTAGATTTAAAAGATTTATGGGAAAGAATGAATGTCGAAAATCGACCTCCTATCACGAAGAGATTAGTGGAGAGCGGTTTGTTGTGGGCAATTGGTTTCCTTATTGCAGTCCAATGCCCGGATTTGGTAATTGAATGCATCAATCATTATGATCCTCAAAACTAGGGAAGTCAAAACAGAGGACAACAAGATCATCACCAAACTTGATAGGGACACATTTCATTCACTACTAAAGTTACCTTAACATTACC
>VDFB02028949.1:0-125897 GCA_007258455.2 Sequoia sempervirens
TGTAACACCCCTCCATTTTGTTCTTTTGATCGAACAGTGTTCGTTATGTATATTTTTCCTTGATTAGCACGCTGGTTATAAACTTGGTTACTTTTGACCGCTAATTGTTAAGCGATGTAAACATTATGTTTTGATGTGATAGTACTTTAATCAAATGATATTATTATTTCATATTGTGGATTAAATTAGCAAGTATGTGAATTATTGATGCTTATGCTTTGATTATACCATTGATGATTAGAGGTGTCAGTTAGCATTATTGTATTGGTGAAGGATCTGGTCACATCACTCGCAGGCGAGTGCCCTGTGATTCCGTGATTTCCTCTTCACGGTGTGTTTTAATATTTATATATATATATATATATGCATATATATATGCATATATATATATATATGCATGTTCGACACTCGTGTTGTGTGCAGGATGCAGGTACAGGACAATGACTCCACCTGATTTCGCAGGTCCGAGCATGTCCCTTGTTTAACAGAAAATGATTGGGAGATAGTAGCTTGGGTTTTTGTGTCGTGACATCACCCTAACCATAGAGTGTGTCGTCGGGTTGTCAGCTGGGATATGTTATCTTCCTTGTCGTCTCGTCTCTCCTTGCTTGCGTGATTAATTTCCTAGTGAAATGGTGTTTGCTTTAGTTAATTTTATTGTCAAAATGCTTAAAGGAGTGCTTGTTATTTAATTAGTTAATTTAAATGCAATCAATAAATTAATCTAATCATGCATTAGATTTATTTATTGATAAAGTAAATTAAATTAGCTATGTTAGTGTTATTAAATTTGAGGCAAATCAAAAAAAATTAAATAGATGGAAGATTGCCTTGCATTCCTTTTTGTAAGAAAATAAATTAAAATGTTTTTTTTATTTAAATGTAAATTGTTAGAATTAAATTTTATGAAGAAAAGGGAATTTAATTGTCATTTGGGGGTGCAAATAGAAATTGGTTTTAAATAATTATCATGCTTTTGAAGAGAGAAATAGATTTGCTTTTTTTTAATTTTCAAAAATGAAAATATCCAAAATAGCAATAACTATGGTGGGTGACTAAAATTAGGGGTTTGACAATTTGGAGGAGGGCATAAGGAAAATGGATTCTTTTTTTGAATTATCTTTTTTGATAATGGGATAGAAATTTTGGAGAGCAAGAAGGACTTGGAAGAGCTTGGAGAAATTCTTGGAAGAAGGTGTGTTTGGAGGATTTGTTGAAGAAATTTTGAAGAAGAGCAATCTCCATTGGAAGGCTTCAAGTTGGAGAAAACACAAGGTGCTTGGTTTAATCCTTATGCAATTTTTGTTTATGTTGAAAATCATGTAGAAGTTGTTTTAAAATTCTTCAAGTTTCAAAGTTGAGAATTAGATGATAAACCCATCAAAAACTTCATTCAAATTTGAATCAAAATCCTCCAAAAATATTGTGAAAACATGGTCATTTCAATGCAAAATCTTGTTAGATTGCTGTGTGTTGTGAAAACTTTCTTTGAATTGAAAAAAAAGGGAAGGGAAATCTTCATTTTAGGTTTATTAAATCCATTGTTTTCATTTTCATTTCAAATGCTGGGAATGATCATTTACCCAATCTGGGTATGAAGAAAATCTGTGTTTTTGTCTTTTTTGAGTTGCAAATTTGGATATATATTTACATATATGTATATATATATACATACCCAAATTGTATATATACATATATACATCTATATAAATATATATATATATATATGATAAATCCGAAATTTCACATTCTGGTTTTTACCAGAGATATTTTTTTTTTACCAGTCAAAGTTGTGCGAAATTCGCAAAATAGAATCGCCATTTTTGGCTAAGGAAATGGAAGGGGTTTTACTTCGACGCGAGCTCGGCGTTCGCGGAGGCAAATAGCCGACGCTGCTCATTGACAAATACTTCCATCACGGGTCAGCAAAGCAGCTTCTCATGTGGCCTGCCCCTCAAACCCTTGTTTGACTTCGCTTTGGGGTTCGTATTAAATGCGTTTCTTTTTTTATTATTATATGTATGTTAAATATAAAATATATGATATATTTTATATTTAATATATATATATTAATATACAATTTTTATTTATTATTTTATTTAATGATTAAAATATAATTAATATATATATATTTAATATATATAATATATATATGTAATTTGAAATTACATATATATAATATATATTATAATATATTTATATTATATTTTAATGAGTGCTTAAGTAATTGTCTTTTATAATTAAAATTAATTACATATATATATATATTTTAAAATATATATGTGTAATTATATATATAGATATATATAGCGATTATATGTTTATATATATACATGTTTATTCGATTTCATAGATGTTTAATAAATATAAATGTATATTTAAATGTGAATTATGTTCTTAAAAGAGATAAAGTATTTAAATTATAATGAGTTATTTGTTAAGAGATAGATGGAAATTGGTTTATGGAAAATCATTGGTTAGCAAAGAAAAATTGTTTATTTTTTTGACATTGTGTGTATTGCACCAATAAGAATCAAACGGACACTCAAACCCTTATGTGATTGTGCAAAGAATATGTTTATTTACAGTGATTAGTGCACTACGTCATTGAGTGAATTGGATTTAAGAAATCCTAACATAGATGAGTTTAAATTACCTGTAATGCTTCCTTTTGTCATGGGGCGTTTATTCTTGGTGTGGGGCAATCTAGTCAGTGTTATGTAAGCCTTCCAGATGGGACTTTCTTTTATGTGTGTTGGGTGGTTGTTATGTCGGTCAACCCTGGTTAACCTCGGGTAGTGCGTTAAACGTGTCCAGTTAAACCCGGGTATCTTGAACGGGATAGGTTGACTTCATGTCATGTTTAGGGATTCATTATCCCTAAGTTGCACTTGATTACCCTTTGGTGGTGGCATAGTTCCATGTGTCGTCTTAGGGAAGTGGCTTGCATTGAGGGCCGACACACAAAGTGGTGCTAGGAGATCTCAATGTAAGTTGGTTAATTCAGTGAAAACTTAAACCAAATTAATTAGCATAGGTGGTACCAACATTTAAAAAGATTAATTTTTCCTCGCTCATGGACGCAAGTGCTTGTATAGACTTGGGATGAGACGAGAAGGCCTGGAATGGAAAGATCATTATCTTGTCCCTTCGAAAGATAACTGATTCCGCATTGGTTTGCATGTGGGGCCGGGAGTCGTTAGAGGTTACCAGGATATCCCGAGATGGGGGCCGGGACCTAGGAAGACTTGCCAGGATATCCCATGCGACATTGTGATGACACTTCTCCTAAGTCAGCATTATGTTTGTATTCGTGATGTGATCATGCATTTGAAATCTGGAAGCATTGTAACCTTTGTGTCATGTGATGTCATGTTCGTATCCTTTTCCAGTTGAGTCATGTTGCCTATGTATAGAGGTTGTTGGTCTTGACCTGAAACCCTTGTTACTATCTCCTAGCATGGGGGGTGAGCCTTCGGGTATCACATGGTTGGGTGGAACTTGCACCTTACTCCGTTATTTTGGCATTGGCTTATGTGGACGAGACTTTCGTGTTGGAGAGCTCGTGGGACTCCAGTTGCTACCTTGGTTACATTTATGTTAATTGCTCTTGTATTTTATTTACCCCTCATTTTTATCGAGGTGGAAATTGTAATAAACAATCATGTTATTGGTTTACCTCATTCTGGGAATGAGAGATGTAATTGTAATTATATGACTTCTGTCTTTGGTAACCATGGAGGATCTCCTGGTCTTAATGAAAATCTCATGTATGGAATGTATGCGCTTTAATTAGCTTAAGTGAATGTTATGTTTCATTTCATGCATGTTGTTTTAATTTGTGAATTAATTAATCTTTGTCTCGTGACCTTAGGGGAATGTTGGTTTTGTGTTGTAATCATACATGTAATTGTATTTAAAAAAAAAATTGTTGTGAAATCGTTTGTAGTTTGCAACTTCCCCTAGGGTTGCGTGGCGGGGCATTACATTAACCACTAAACATATGCTTGCTTTTATAGATTTAATCTTACACAAATACAAACAAGTGGTAAGATAAAACCATGTTCTAAAAAACCATGTGAACACAAAACCACTAATCCATTATTTAATATTGGGTACTAATTTTCACTTTAATTAATATTTTACCAATATTAAATTATTATCACATGTCTCCCACACATTAAATAATAATACAATGTTACAATACAACATAAAGTGGTCCCCAAATAATTACCTAGTGTGATTAACCACACCACCTAGGTGCATCACAGCTAAATAATTATTTAATTACAACATTATAATATTAGATTATGTAATGGTGTACAACACCATATCCCAAAAAGGAAGAAATATGATATATATATTTTTGATTTTTTTATGCTTTTTTGATGCAATAATGGATGCCTAAATGATGGATGCAAAATAATGCAATTGTAATCTTAGATCTAAGATGATATGCTTCATATTTTAGAAGGTTTATAATATAAATATGTCAGGTTTACCAAAATTTTTGGTTGGGAAAAGTGAGAATCTTAGAGTTTAACTAGGGCTAGTCACCTTTCCACTAATAAAAAATGAGGGAATTGAAGATGGAAAAAGACATGATATTAACTTGTAACCTAAAAGGTGAGTCAACCAATCCTTGATCTCCAATTCACTTTTCTAAGGGTGTGTGGGGATGTGATTTGGAATGGATTTTTGATGGAATGCTATGATGCAACTAGCTAATTATGAAAACGCACTATTCTAATATGAATACTAACAATCTAGAAATTGATAACCAAATTTAATGACTATAAATGAATAGATCAGACATGTGTGCACCTGAGTTTCAAGTTTGAGCCTACTTTGACTGGACAAGGGTGCCAAAGGCACCCTAGATTGGAGATCTTAAACTAAAATCTGACTTCACAGTCCTTAGGTCCTTGGTCTATGACTTCTTCCTTTCGAATCTTGATGTCGGATCTTCATCTAATGTTGAGATAATTGAGTTTTTGTAACTTCTCAATTTGTAGGGCTTGAATACATCAATGGGAAAATAGTCTTCAATCTTATTATAATCCTCTCTAGATCTATAGCTTGCACATTCAAAGAGAGAGGAAGGGTTGTGCCATATAGGAGCTTACCTCGGTCAAACCCTGTGTTGGTATTTCTACATACACAATAAATAAATTGATGATAAAGAGAGCTTATCCTTTTGAGGGATAGAGGCTAAATGATAATGGAGTAATGAATCAACACTTTCTACAACTCACCACTCATGAACTCCCTGAGGGACTGAATTCATGCACATCACCTTCAAGGCTTGATTTGGCTTGAAGACCTACAAGCATTAGTATTCACAAAAAAATGCATGCATAAACATGAAAAAACTCACATAAAACTTGACATGATTTTTTGATGATGAAATGTTGTAATAATTATGCTCTTGAATGCTCTTAGGACACTTAATTTTCTTAGTAGGATTCTCAATGATCATCTCTTATTTCTTAAAATTGTGAAAATACTCTGTATTTATATGCAATTAATCTATTTTTTCACAATTTAAATCCCGATAGCTGATATTTAGGATTTGAAATTCAAATAATAAATCTACAACCCTGAACTATTTAAATTTAGGGCCATTTTAAGGGGATAAGGGCGCTAAGGGCACACTTTTCCAGACCTACTTTTTTAGGATTTGAAGTGTTGGGGGAAAATATTAAATGCATACTTTAGTTTTTCATATTTTATTTCTTGATAAATGATAAAATGGGCCATGAAATGCATAATTTAGGAAATTAGGAGCACAATTAGGTCCAAACACATAGGAGGGAGAAAAACCGGGTGTAAAATTGTCAAGGGTGACAATTTACGATGCTACATTTAGCCCCCACTTTAGTGAGAGTATGAAATTACAATTAGACTCACACTAAAGTAGAAATATTTCAAGAGGGGTTGAATTATCCAAATTTTGAAGGGATAGGATGGTAATGAATCTAGGGTGAAGTGTGCAAGCCCCCATGATTCAAGATCCCTCAAAAAACTAATATAAAGACAAGGGAACACACATGTATAAAATACAACATGACAACAAAAACATACATGACAAAAACACAACATATAAATGCAATGTGAACATAATGCAACATTATACAAGCATGAGAAAACACATAAACACAAATGCAGGGTTAGTAATAAAAGGATTTGAGTTAGTAGGAAAAAATACTTTAGTCTTAAATTTCTCTCAAAATACCAAACATCATTATCGAATGTATGATAGACAAGAGAATGCTCTCATGAGGACTAGCAAGTTGTGTTATGATACATCACTCACAAGCCACATGGATCTACTGGATAACAAGATGCATTATGCTAGGTGTCCATGCAATATGATGGGTTCCACAAGTCCAACAAGTTGCGTTATGCTAAGACACTCATGAAACACATGAATCCACTAGAAACAAATTTTTGTTATTCTAGGTGGCCATGTTAAAAAGGATGCTCAAGTTCATGAATCAAAAAGCTATGTTATGCAAAATCCATGGAATGTCTTGTAAAATATCGCTTTAGGAACACATAAAGCTTAACATTAGAGGGGACATACAATCAGCTTAGGGGGTGCACAAAATTTAACATCATAGGGGACAAATGAAAAATCACCTCAAGGGGTGCACAAAGTTTAGCATCACAAGGGATGAATGAAAATCACCTCAAGGGGTGCAAAAAATTTAACATCACAAGGGATGAATATCACAAAGCCATGCCTTAGGGGACATTATAAGTAACACTATCGTGAAGGGAGATTCACAAATATCAAAGGGGAATTTCCCAACACAAGGGAAGTCACACCTTAGGGTATATCACACATAATACTAGCACTAAGAAAGGAAAAATCATGGAATGATGGATAACACTTTAGGGAATACTAATCATAATATTACCACCAAAGGGAACATACCATGCCATGAAAAGTGATGATTTTAGGGAATATCATGCCTAATGCCACCACAAAGGAGAAACTAACATAGATTGAGGAGGCCACAGTTTGGTAAACATTCATGTGATATTTTTGTTAACAAGGTCACACTTTCTAGGAGATGTATGATATCATCACTAGAAAGGACCATTTCTCATGCAATAATTATGCAGGCTAATATATGCCCCCCTTAAAATGTTAGTGTACTTGCTAAAATAATATTTTAAGGAGATACAAAGGGATCCCTTGTAGCAAGGAATGCACCTAACATAAGGCTACCTAACCCTTGCCCCCAAGTGTAGGGACAAAGATGATCCATGAGGAATGATAACACATTTCTCCTTGCAAAATAAATTATGATTGCATAAAACCGAATTTATACCCTCATGCATGGTAATGAGAATCACATGACTCTGCAACTACCACATGAAAAGGAGCAACAATGAATGCACTTTAATCTATTATCCTATCAAATTCATCATTGTAAGGATCTAATTATTTCAATTTCTTTTTGAAGATAGGACATTCAATAGTAGTGTGTCCAAACGTTCTGTGGTGCACAAAAGGACATATTTTTATTCTTGCATTTGGTGTCTCTTTTTTCATGTATAAGTGGTAGTGTAATGAATCCTAATTGTAAAAGTGTGCACAAAGTATGTTCAATGTTAGACAAAGGATGTGGAGTACGTAATAAAATTTTTCTAACAGGACCATGAGTTTTATGCGGTTTGGATGATGGAGAAAATTATTGATATAAAGGTGGAGAGCCTTGGTAACCTATGCCTTTTGTATCTTCAGATGGTATTTGTTACAAAAGGGAAGGGATTTCATGTTCATTATTTGTATCAAATCCTTGTTTTCTCAAGATCCTAAAGCCTTGTCCATAGTGTTGCTCCAATCAAACATGTGTATCAGTGAATTTGTTTCCATATGATGAAGGATCATTAAATGGTATGGGCTCATTTTGATTGTTATCAATGGATACTCACATGTGTATTGGATGGGGTATGGATTGAAACTCACTTTATCTATGTGATGTGTAAAAAAATTCTAATGGTGGCATGGTAGGTGTTGTTGATTATTGATATGGATGAGTAGGACATTCTGTTGAAGGATAAAAGACTATACTAGGCAATGTATTATTTATAAATTGATTCATGATTTCATCCTCTTGCCTCAAGATATCTTCATTAAGGAGATATACACTGGGAGATGAAGGAATATTAATTTCATCATTTGAGAGGGTCATTTCCAAACAAATTGCATGAAACATCCACTAAATATTTCAAGGAAGATAACATATTACCAAAATATTCATCCATTATGATAATAAGATGTATGCACTAAAGTTCAAACTATTATATCATAGTGAATTGGAAATTGAAAGAAGATATGAAAAAAAGATCCCAAGAGGGTTTTGTCACTAAAATTTAAGAAAAAATAGCTTGGACAAGGGCACAAGGATGCCCTAGTCTAGCAAACCTTTTTACAAAATTCAAGGTTTTAATATTTGTAATATTGTTTAATAGTATTGATTTGTGATAGTGCAGGTCTAACAATGAATAATTTTCCAAAATTTGACTGATTTATGATTATGCAATACAAAATGCAAGTGTGCAAGTAATTTTTAAAATGTTCAAGCAATAAAATAAAATTCTAAATGTAATTTTTAGATCAAACTTGCAGCAATTGGTTGATCCTAGTGTGCAAAGTCTAAAATGAAGATCTTGATATATTTTTGTAAGAAAATAGTGCACTTTTTTCACCTTTTTTACTATATGCAAAATACCTAAATGAATGCAATAAACACTTTCAAATTTGATTTCAGATCTAATATGACCTAATGCAGATTTGTAAATGCAATTGATATGTAGATATGACCTATGATGACTGAAATTGACCTTATTTGAACTTAGGATGCAATATGATATATATTTTTAAATTTTTTTTATGCTTTTTTGATGCAATAATGGATGTCTAAATGATGGATGCAAAACAATGCAATGATAATCTTAGATCTAAGATGACATGCTTCAGATTTCAGAAGTTTTATAATGTAAATATGTTAGGTTCACCAAAATTTTTGGTTGGGAAAAGTGAGAACCTTAGAGTTCAACTAGGGCTAGTCACCTTTCCACTAATAAAACATAAAGGAACTGAAGATGTGCAAAGATTTGATATCAATTTGTAACCTAAAAGGTGTGTCAACCAATCCTTGATCTCTTGTTCCCTTTTCTAGGGGTGTGTGGGGATGTGATTTGGAATGGATTTTTGATGGAATGCTATGATGCAACTAGCTAATTATGAAAATGCATTGTTCTAATATGAATACAAATAATCTAGAAATGAACCAATTTTAATGACTAGAAATGAACAGATTAGACATGTGTGCACTTGAGTTTCAAGTTTGAGTTTGATTTGACTGGACAAGGGTGCCTAGGGAACCCTAGATTGGAGATCTTAAACCGAAATATGACTTCATAGTCCTCAAGTCCGTGGTCTATGGCTTCTTCATTTTGTATCTTGATGTTGAATCTTCATCTATTACTAAGATAATTGAGTTTTTATATCTTCTCAAGTTGTAGGGCTTGAATGCATTAATGAGAAAATAGTCTCCAATCTTCTTCCAACATTCTCTAGATCTGTAACCTACACATACAAAGAGATAGGAAGGGTTGTGAAATATAGGGGTTACCTCGATCAAACTCCGTCTTGGTATTTGTACTCCATAGTGGAAAAAATGATGATAAAGAGAGCTTATCCTTTTGAGGGATAGAGGCTAAATGATAATTGAGTAATGAATCAAAACTTGCTACAACTCACCACACAAATATGTTCTCCTTGAGGGATTGAAGTCATGCACATAACCTGTAAGGTTAAATTATTTGACTTGAAGACCTACAAGATTTGGTACTCATAAACTAAATACATGCATAAACATGAAAAAAATCACATAAAACTTGACATGATACTTTGATGATGAAATGCTGCAATAATTCTACTCTTGAATGCTCTTAGGAAACTTGATTTTCTCAATAGGATTCTCATGTTCATCTCTTGTTCCTTAAAATTGTGAAAATATTATGTATTTTTATGCAATTAATCTAATTTCCCACAAATTAAATTTTAATAGCTAACATTTAGGATTTGAAATTAAAATAATAAATTGCCAACCTCAACCTATTTAAATTTGGGGCCATTTTAAGGGGACAAGTAGCCAAGGGTGCTCTTGTCCAAACCTACTTTTTTGAGATTTGGAGTGTCAGGAACAAAATATTAAATGCATACTTTGATAAATGATAAAATGGGTCATGTAATGCATGATTTAGGAAATTAGGAGCACAATTAGGTACACGCACATAGGAGGGAGCAAAATCAATTGTGAAATTGTCAAGGGTGACAATTTACGATGCTACACATATAAAATGCCATCATATGCATAACATCATAACAAAAAATGCATCCATAAAGACATCTCATAACCACATAAAGAAAAATCTCATCTCATATATACATCATAAAAAATGTAGGTCATGATACAATCATCTATACATCAAAATGTGTGATACAATATCTATATTAAAAATATTTACATGACGCTATTGATGAGCCCATTTATTACCTAGTTTTTTGTTATCTTTATGTTGCTTATAAGACATTCCTAAGATAATTATTCCTATAGTATGCCATATTTTATGTTTATTATGTAGACCTTGAACTTGGTTAAAGCATATGGAAATGCAGTTATGATATGGTGGTGTTGCATGATTTATATGTGAATACATATGAATTATGATTGATATATGTGTTTAATCATGGTAGTTAGTATTGTGTGCGTGTTTTGTGAACTAACTCCTTGTAGCCGAAGAATACATTGTAGCTTGGAACAACTACAAAATACAACCTATAGTTGAAGGAGTTCTTGGAAAATGAAACAAGGGATGTTCTTGAAAATACTGAGTGCAATAACTACAACATGGAGACGCCTGATGAGGACAATCATGCATCATTATGAAAATCAATAAAGACATTGAAGAAGGAGAACCCTATTATCATTAGGATTCTGACGTAATTGATTCTATGTTCCACATTCTAGCTCTATTATTACACGGTTCTAATCCTATTTGGATTCTTATTTCTTTTCAGTTGCAGTTAGGATAACTAAATATTAATTACACTATGATATCTAGGGAGTTCTAATTAATGGTTTCAATATAGAGTTGTGTTTTGAATAAACTCCCTCGTGCACGTATATAGCTGGTGGTTGAGTCTTTAGGATAGTTATTTGATTAATATTTTACTTGTGGATTTGGTTATCAAAAACTTTTCAATTTCAAGTTGTTAAATACACAGACATTTTAATTGTTTAAACATGGTTTTTCTGAAAACAATCTTTGAGCAAAATTTTATGTGATATTTTAGAATGTGTAATGAATGATCTCAAGTTGATATGATTGAGTGAATTTGAGGATTTACATTTGGTTTAGTTTAAGTGAAGACAACCACTTGAGCAAGGGCCACTCAAGGTACTGTCCTTCACTATATTTATAGTTTTTATTTCTATTAGTAGTTACTTCATAATTGCATAATGAGTTGAGATAGATTCTCATATCAAAGTTATCAATAATTGTTGTTAATATTCATGATTGCATTCATTTAACTTGTAGTACTCTGGAGTATAGAATAGTTTCAGTTATCAGTTTCTAGTTAGTTTCAACATTACACCTATTAACAATAGTTTAGTCATAGACTATGCTATAGGTACCCGTAACTAAAGCACCAACTTTACTTCTTTCATTGTTATGCATTTTTTATGATTTTCCAGTAAATTTAATACCTTAATTAGGATAATTTAGATAACCTTAGGTCTTTGAAAGAACATATAGTGGTAGTACTATCACAAGCCTAGTAACCTTGGTTGATAATTTAATGAAAGTATTTTCAATGTCAAGTGGACTATTCAACCAGGTTTTCCCCTAAATTGTGTGATTGTCACCAAGTTTATTAGACATTAGAATGGAATCTACAACTATGAAGAGTTGATGAATGTCTATACATGAAAAAATAATTGTCTACATCAATGAATCTATAAAATCAAGGAAATATATCTGTACAATCATATACATTAGCATCCCTCTACACCAAACTTTCTCTCCCCTCCTGACCTAGAGGAGGGTGAGGATGAGCTACTTGTGTTGGTAGAGGAACCTGACATTATGACACCTATCCTCTTGATGGACTTTCCTCTGAAGGTTGTTGAGATAACCTCCCTATGGAAGCACCATCTAATCTCCTTGATCTTGCAATCACACTCCTAGGTGAGAACCTGGTTTATCTCTAGTGTGAAAGTATTGTCACCTCATACAAGGTCCTATAATAGATAGCTTCTCTCTCAAGAAGCCTGAACTTGATGATGTGACGTACCATGGGAATAATCTACCCCTATTCGGTGACTTCCAGCTATTGTCTCCTCCCTCTCTCGATATCTCTCTATAGTGATTTGAGTAAGTTGTGCCTCCAATTGTTGTCTACAAGAAATATATGCATCTTTCTCTTAAGCTTTCTAGTTTGTCTCAACTGTATGTTGGATCAATTGTGCACTCAACCCATTACACTCTACCCTATAACCATTTCACTCTCAATGAGCCTAGTCTCACTCTTATAGAGCTACAGAGAGCCTAACATCATCTGCATCCCCATATCCTCATCCTCCATCTCCTGCTGGCACCATGTTTTCCACCACTACCTTTGCCTACCCTATGTCCTCCACCATGGGGACCTCTACCTCTACTCTTTACCACTAATGATGGGATTTTATAGTCTCTACCTCCCTTTGTCTCCTCCCTTCAACTACTCTCCCATCCGAAAGAGTGAACTAAAGTGGCCTCTAGGGTATCCACCATGCATCATACTTGGAGGTATTCCCTATATAATCCACCTCATCTACCCAAATCCATTGAACATGGGCTAACTGAATGAAATTTGTGACTGCTACCTAAGGTACGAGCATCAACCCTAAATCATCAATCTCTCTAATAGTACAAGAAAAGAAGGTGTGATAGTCCACTGTAGGGACATCCCATTTCTCATCAAATTTTCAGAGCACCCAATCAAGAAAATATCTCTCTAGAATGTATGGCATGCACCCAATCAACCATTGAGTCTATCTATAGAATAGAAGGTGCTCTCCATCATCATCCCAAGCCTTAATGTGTAACCATGACATCCACTTGAAATCTACAATATTATCGATGATCCTTCTCCAAAAATCTAAATTTCCTAGGTGGCGATGTGTCAACATAGTGTCATATTTATACACAAGAGGATATCATAGCTCTTGAACTACCTCTCCTATTGATCTAATCATGATGATGTGTTCCCAAGCCTAGATATGGAGCAATATAGTACTTTTTGACAAGCCAGTGGCTTGTTGATGCACCACTTGGTACATGTCGTGATAGGGATGAGCAAGTATGCATGGTCCCCATGCATAGACCCTAGCATCCTCCATAATTCACTGCAACACCTAGCCCCATCTAATCGAGAATCCTCTAGACCACCTATTAGGCATAATTTTCCCATAGATTAGGCCTGTTATGACAAGGATAATGTCATAAATTACAACAATATATTACATCCCAGGTCAATTTGACCATCATTGATTTCCAATTCATCATTCCCCAGCACTCGTTCTAGTACCTCAATGCCATAGTTAGGTTTGTAAATCAATCATACGCCATGAATAGAGACTTGAAAATATGCCATACATCCTCCAATGTAATGGTAGGATCTCCATTAGTAAGCATGAATGATGAAGTCTTAGAATGCCACCTCTCCACCAGTGTAGTCATGAATACTCTGTGTGCCCTAATCTCTAGCATAAGTAATATAGTACAATCCATTAGCTCCCAAGAACTCTACATCCATCTCTATAAGATGTGCCATTTGGTCAAGTACCCTAGGTGATCACTTCCTTGATAAAATATAATCAAGTACCACCTACAAGCATAGCACCCACAATGTCAATTTATCAAAAAGTTGGATAAAAACCTAAGTTTGTCAAGCCCTAAAACAAAAGTGACCTTTTTATGTAAAAGCATCATTTCATAATAGTCAAAAGCGAACACTTTTTCATAAGTGTCAATTTACCATTTTAGAAGTGAGCATTTTTACAAACATGTTGCTTCACCACAATCAACAGTGAGTTGTATTTTCTAGGTCACTCGCTTATGCAAAAGCATCACATCGATGTTCAAATGCATCGCGTCTGGTTGCAGAAGCACCGAGTCTAAATTGATGTGTTTGTTTATCTATCTTTTGATAGCAATTAATACACCTAAAACTATGTGCAAAGGTACAAGGGTTAGATACATATTGGGGGTTCTACTTTGATGGGCTATTGGAACTGTCGTACTGCATTTGTGTAGTGTCAAACACATATAATATGAGCCATAACATGAAGGTGTTTGAAGCAAGAAATCACTCTAAGCTCTAGGAATTCTAATATCTCAAGGTGAAAATGAATTGGAAATGACTTTGAATGCATATATATGGTCCCAAAAACCATAGGTTTCATCCCTCCATCACTTTTTAGCCTGTTTCTTGCTTTCCCCATCTATTTTGATTAGTTTCTAGGACTCCAAGGACTTGATTTTTCCTCCTCTTCTTTGCCAAACCTATTTTGTTATCCTTTCATGAGCTCGAATCGATTTTTTTGGTTGATCTATTGAGGGGGAAGCCTAGCGTCATCCCATCATTCCTTCATTTCTTAGGGCATAATAAGGCATAAAAAAATCCATTTTTTTTCCAAAAAAATAGTGTCTTTGAAACAACATAATAGGTACATTGTGTTGCAAGTATGAGCTAGTCTAGTGGTGTTGTCATTAATGTTGTCATTGATGTCAACATAGTCCAGTATGTTGCAGATTGTACATGTATAGCTGATATGTTGTGAGTACATGGAGCTATCTTTATGTTGTTGTAGATGTGTTGTGTTGATGAGTTTCGAAGTGCTTTTGAGAAAATTAATAAAGAAGAGAAGTCAAAGTGATGAATGTGTTCATAATGTGCTCCGGTATGTGCTCTGTGTTTCTCCTGTGTTGATCCTATGCTTGTGCGGATCTGAAGATTTGATAATGGTGATCTTGTGGTGATATATCCTAAGTTTCAGCTTCTGGTGTAATAGTACATGAAAGTTACATTCACCGGTGTGTGAATTGTTCTGGCAGAGTTGATCTTTTGTGGACTGAGAGAAATGTTTTTGTTTCGTAGTCCTTGGCTATTTCGTTTCAGATCCTACAGATATGGGATATGTCTTGAGATGGTGTTCTCTGGGTTTTGGAAAAGAAGGTTGAAGTTTGGTGATCTAGAAGTCATGTTTCAGTGTTTCAATATGGGTTTGCACAGTTCAGATAAACTGGTGTAAGGTGTTTCGAGTTTGAGGCATATTACATTTGCTGCAAATGTTTCTAAAGAAATCTGAGATGTATTCTTGTGCATAATAAAGTGTGTTGTGGAGTTCATGTGTCATCTTCTTATTGGGAAGTGTGTACATCAATGTTCATTTGTGTTTTCATTAGGTTTGGCTGACCTGGTGTTTACACTTCATTCAAAGAATAAAATTAAATTGAGGAAGTGTGTGGTTGATCCAAGACATTATCTTTGGTATTGATTAATTTTTTTATTGGTCCACTCTCATTCCTTTCCACCGTGGGAATGTTGAGTTGCCGACCTAATTTGAATTTATGAAATGACGTATTTGTGACCGACCTTGGAGAAAGTTTCTAAGGTTGAGGATGGTATAAAAGCAAGTTGAATTGTGAAGAATTGTATGACAGTGTGATGCAAAGTGACGAAAGTGAGCCACAAATCATAAGAGCAGAAGTGTGTGTGAGTGAGTTGAGACAACAATACTTCATTATGTTGAATTCCTAAAGGCAGTGAGTTAAAGGTTTCTACAATCCTTATTCAAAGCTGCGAATGTGTGTTAATTGCAGTGGTGGATATTTTGTTCTCTTTTGTATTTGTAGGCAGTGAGCCTCCCTGTTGTACAGTGAGTCCTTTCTGTAGGCAGTGAGCCTTTGTACTTGGATAGTGAGTCCTCTTATGGGCAGTGAGCCCTTAGCAATGAGCCTCTGTATTTAGTTTTATAATCTTTTATATTGTGAGTTAACCCTCACCATGGTTTTCCCCTTATTGGGTTTTCCACGTAAAAATCTGGTCTTCATTGTGCTGATTTACTTTCTATTATTTGTGTTTCATGCTCTTACTTAATAATAGAATAGTGTGGTTGTGGAATTGATAAGTGTTGAAGTATTAAGTTTGAATTGTGTGACAACTGATTCACCCCCCCTCTCAGTTGTCCTACGCCTATTTAACACATTGTCTCAAAGAGGGGAAAAATGTAGACATAAAAATATCTAAACATATCACACATTGCATTTTCACATCATTTTCATCATTCTCCTCATTTTTCATCATTTTTATCATTTCTCATCATTTCTCATCACTTTTCCATCATTTTCCCTCTAATTCATCATTTTTACTAATTTTCCTATATCCCACCTAATTAAATAATTTTCTTAATTATTTAATTAGAAAAATCTAGTTTTCTTCAATCTCACATAATTAAATAATTATTTAATTAACTAATTTACCCCCACTTGCACATGGAATATTCTCTTTTCAAAAAGGAATATTCTCTTCCTCTTATAATTAAATAATTATTTTAATTATTTAATTCCTTAATTTCCCTCTTAAAGGAATATTCTATTTTCAAATTATCTTTTCAAAAATATCTCAAACAAATTTCCTAAAAATAAGGAGATATTTTCAGTTAACTAAAGCTCTCAAGCAATTTTCACCATTTATCTTTTTTATTTAATTTCCACCACTAATCTAACTTTCAATCTCCACCATTGATCAAAGATTTGAAAATCTATAAAACAAGCCATTTTCTTCATTCAATTCACCTTAGATCACCTAGAAGAATTCATGAGAATTCATCAATCTTGAGAATTCATCTTTGCATCAATTTTGAGCATCTTTTAGGTCATCATCAATTCAAGATTTTGTACAGTTGAGTTCTAGGATTTGAGCAATTCAACATCAAATATCTACCAAAGTTTTCACAATGGAATGTTAGGTTTGATTTGTTTTTGATCTTGTTTTAATATTTTTTTCTAATTTTCTTGATATTTTCCAAAATTAAGTGCATTCAAGTTCATTGGTTAGCAGGTTTAATCAATCTTTTCTTTGTGGGTATTTGATATTTCTAATCCTAATTGTGTTAATTTTCTTTCTAATCAAATTTTAACAAAACTCGTTACACACAACCAAAGAAAATACAAACATCCATTCCATTTATTTAACCATATCTTCCCCTACACCTCATCTTCCTCAACATGTGGGCAAAGAGTATGATCTTTTTCAACAACTTCATAATACTCTAGCTAAGATCTCTCTTTGGGAACTAATTCAAATTTCCCCTACCTACCATGGTATTCTCTTAGAGGATTTGCACAAGATTATTGTACCACCTTCTGTTAAACTAAATGATGTAGCAAACTTGCTAGATGGTATGAATGCAACAAAATTAGATATTATTTTCCATCAAAGTGGATTGCATACTCTTGATATTCAAAAAAAATATGATGTTCTAATGATATATGTCATCATCAACAAAATTGGGGTTAGATGTACTCTCATTGACAATGGATCATGTCTTAATATTTGTAGCATTGAACTTTTACATAGACTTGGTGTGGATAAATCTCATTACACTTGATGCTCTTGATTTTCATGGGCTCAATAATGTTGGTAGGCAACCATTGGGTACAATTACACTACCAATCAAGGTAGGACCTATGGATTTGGATACCCCTATCTATGTCATGTCAGATTCTCTCTTATATAATATTCTTCTTGGTAGACCATAGGTTCATGCCATGAAGAGAGTCCCGACTACTCTTCACTGTAAAATGAAATATGAATATGATAACAAGATATATATGATTAAATAAGACAAACAAAGTTATTTACACACCCAAACCAAACTTAACATTTCCAACTCTCTTATTACTTTAATTCCATCTTCAAAAGTTGGACCATTACCTTCCAATGATAATGATACTATGAATGTTATCTTTGGAAATGATTGGGGTTTGTTATATTTTATACCTATTTTCATTGGGGAGTATAAAATATCACCATCAAAGCCTAAAGAGCCAAAGGTTGTTTCAATGACATTAACACAATCTAATATCAACACAACTCCTTTGAACAATGACAATGATCCACCTTTAAGTAAATGTTTTGATGATGATTTGGGTTCATTAGATTTTACACCATCCTTTGTGGGAGAGTAAAAGGTCTCACAATCTAAGCTTAAGGAGTCTTTTATTTCATTTTCACAATGTTCTTCTACATCAACAAATCCACAAACATCATTGTCCTGTGATGGTGATAGGGGCTCTCTAGCTTTCATCCCTCATGCGTTGGAAATATCTAATCCTAACATTTCAATAGCTAAAAAGGATTTGCATTATTATAAAAGAATAAATTCTTTTCATAATAATTTTGATCCTCCTATTTTAACAGATAATCATACTTCTCATTTAAATAAGAATTACCCTCCTCCATATGAGTTGGAAAAATGTTATGGGTTTGGATTTCATGCATTTTCTTCACGTATTTCACAAGTTTTCTTTTCGTATTTTGTGTGTTTTTATAAAAAATATGTGTACATGAGGCTATCAAGAGCCAATGAATGTATATACAAAAATAGCTATCTACATCAATATATCCACACATCAAAATATAAATATAAAGACATATGTACGAGCTACATGGAGTTGCCTCTCTCCTCCTAATCAGGAGGAGGAAGAGGAGGTGTCTACTATGTGAGAAGCTACTATGGGTGCTGCCCCTATCCACTTGAGGGCCTTGCCTATGATGGCACCTGTGATAGATACCCCATGAATCCACCATCTAATATACTAGATCCCCTTGCCACTACACTCCTGGCTGAGAACCCGGGTTGTTTGTGATGCAGAGGTACTGCCACCTCATATAAATTTTGATAGTAAGTGGTATCTCTCAAGAAGCCTAACCTCCCTCACATGATGTGTCATGGGATCATTTGTCCCTATCTGATATCCTCTAGCTTCCACCTCTACCCTCTCTCTGTATCTTGCTTACCGATCACTTATGCAAGTTGAGCCTCTACTTGCTATCACTAGGCGATCTTTGCAAATCTCTCTAATGCTCTTTGATCTAGCTTCATGGTCCTTTGAGTAAGCTATACTTCCAATCCTTTTTACTCTACCTTGTAACCATATTGTTATCAATAAGCTTGGTCTCACTCTTGTAATCCAACATGGAGCCTAACATCATCTGGGCCAACATCTCCCCCCTACCTCCATCACCCCCTACGGGAACTATCGCAACTACCACTTCTTTATGCCCTTGGTCCTCTATAATTAGAATCTATGCCTCTACTCACCGCCTCTACTTTTGATCTCTCCTTGTCTTTGCATCCCTCCACCATTGACCACCAACTACTCTTCCATCATGGTGGGTGAATCTGAATGGTTTCTTGGGAATCCACCAAGCATCATAGTCTACCATCACTCTTGGATCATCCTCACCATCTTCCCATATCCACTATAAAGGTGCTAGTTGGTTGAACTCTGCCATAGTTTTTTATGGTGAGGACATGGGCTCCCAATCTACAATCTCTCTAGTAGTATGTGCAAAGACTGCATGGTAATCATCACCTAGCACATCTCGTGGCTTGTCAAATTGGCGAAGAACCCTGTTAGGTAGATACCTCTCAAGAATGTACGATATTTTCCCAATCAACCATTTGGTATAATGATAGTAAGGAAAATGTGCACCATCATCATCGTATGCCTCGAGGGACAACCATGACCTCCATAAGAACTCAAGCTTCTCATTGATAAGTCTCCTCTAGTAGTTAAGGTTGTCCAACCTACGTTGGGTCAATATCATGTCATACCTATATACCAAAGGATAACTAGGTTGTCTGATCACCTCTCCAATTGGTCTAAACACAACAATATGCTCCCACGCCCAAATATGAAGTAGTACAACTCCCACTTATAGGCTAGTAGCTGAACAATATATTACCTAGTGCATGTTGTAGATGCATAAAAATGTCCTCTTAATCATTTTTATACATTGCATATTTTAATTGATCATCTATACAATCATATCTCCATAAAACCATTAAAATATTATAAGCATTTATAAGCATTTATTCATAACCATAATCCATTTACATAATCATTTAGTCATTTATCCATTATTTATCCATTTGCATATTTCATTATCCCATTTCATAAATATTTATCATTTCATTAATCATCAACATATTCATAAATCATTTAACCATTTCATAAATCATTAATTTATCCATTTTTCTAAATCATTTCACTTTGACTATTTGCATGATTATTCATTTGCATTAATTATTAAAATACATTCATATATTTCATTAAATAATTTAAAATTCATAAATCAACTTCCATGAAATTAGCTCAAAATTGCACATTAAACTTATAATTAGCTCAAAATTACACATTTTGAGCTTTTCACATTATGCATTCATCTATAAAAAAATCATGGCACAAATCACTCCACTCATTTCTCATTTCTCATTTTCACGTTATGCATTCATCTATAAAAACCTCCTCTTTCTCACTTTTTGTGATACACATTTTCTCGATTTCAAAACTCCAATCTCATTCTGATCACATTCGATTTTACACAGCTTCTTGTGCTTTTGCTGCAAAAATCTCAAAGCAAAGACAAGATATTATGGAAAGGATAACAATGGAGTTTGATTTCTTTTGAGTGCTCATATTTTTAGTTTTCATAGTTTAATTTTGTTTTACATGTGTGTTCATTTAGAAATGCTCCATTGATGTTATGTTGAAAAATTGATTTGGATTTATAGTTTCAATTAGTTTTTCAATTTTCAGCATGAACAAAATAGTGAACTTCGATGTGAACACTTTGTTGATTTGGATCATCAAAATCTTCTGGTTTACTGATTTGATTTGATAATGATCATGAATATTGTTTACTGCTTGCACGATCTTGTCAGTAATATGGGTGGCTAAATGGTATAGTATTTCGCACGATGTTGTTTACTCTTAATCTTCCTTTTACAATCGCTTAAAAAAGCACACATTTATTGCCAGATCTTCTGTAGGGAAAAGGATAAGATTAGAGTTGCTCAAACTAATGGTTTCAGCTGTGTCTTTAATATCAGAAACACTAGACCGTATATATTAATTGTATCAATCTCTGCACATGACTTATTTTGTAATGACAGTAGACGGATGGTTAAGGAAACACAAAATATTGTTTCATAAAATATTGTTTTTGGACAAACTCACAATATTCTCATCAACTCTAGCTCTAGCACTGGATCTGCACTTTACTCGACCCTATTTAGAGTCGTGATTTTCTACATTGAAGGGACAATTCCAAAGAAAACTAAATAACGCTCTATCATTCCTGCGCGGCTCTTTTCACTGCCTCTTTGCTACCTTTTATCCTCCCTCGTTACATCGAATTCCACCATTAAATATCTACAATCATTTTCATTGCCAAATATCAGAGCAGATTCATTTCCAAAAAAGTCTTACTTTCTTATAAATCGTTAGTTTCTTCTAAAAAGAATGTCTTACTTTCTATTACTTTCCTTGTATGAACAGTAGTTTCACTCTAAATATTATAAAAAGCTTAAAAAAAAAAAACAAAAAAAAATGTGTTTATACCTAGCTTAGCTTTTTAGATTTACTTTTAATTTAATTTTAGTTTAGTCCTTTTTTTGTATTTTCTTAGTTTTAATTAGATAATTAGTTTCATATTAGATAAGTTTTTAATTAGATAGTTTAAATTAGTTTTAAATAAATAATTTAAATTAGATAGTTTTTAGTTTTAAATAGATATTTTTAATTAGTTTTAATAAGGATAGTTTTTCATTTGATTAGTTTTAATTATGATTTTTTTCTTAGTTTGAATTAGTTTTAGATAAATCGTTTGTCTTGATTAGATTAAGTAGTTTTAATTTTTGATGGCTAGGTTTGGATCTAAATTTTGCTTTCATTTTTAGTTTAATTTTTAGTTTTATTTCTAATCGTTGTTAATTTGGCTTTTTGTGCAGGATCGCATGTCAGAGACTTCAAAAGTGGAAACGTAAACATACGTTTGCCGAAGACTGAAAATAAAAAAATTACTAATGACATTTGGTGCAGGATGTTTCTTGAAGACTTAATTTTCTAAAATTGATTATCTTTTTATATTAGATAACATTTCAATTAGTGCTTAAAAAGAACCTTGTTTGCCGTGTTTGGTGTGCTTGCACATTCAGTGTTACCCGATCCAGTGTGTACGTATCATCTCCCCTTATGCACTTGTGCGATCCTAGGTGATGAGAAATACACATTGGTCTCTTTTTATTAGGAGAGGCTTCCCTGAGGATTTTATCACCTCAGGATTTGACCTTGAGCACATTTTTTGGTGGGATATATCAAAGGGGGAGAACGAAAGTTGTAACCCAAGGAGTGGCTAGCATCGTTCGAAGCCAAGCCGCAAGACCCTCGGTCCATCGAGACTTGCTAGTGAGGAGAGTGGGAGCGGGCCTCCTAGCTCTCAGGCTATTACATACAGGCTCTCTGTTCACGGATTCCCTTACTAGACATCTCTTGTTTTAGAAGCCAAAATCTTTCTATTTGCTGACGCAGGAGGTCAGACCTCTGAAGCTGTCCCACATACTCACAGTTCTTAGTAGAGATGAAGAGTTTGTCATGGGAGATTCATGAGAACTCGAAGCTTGGTTGACCTAGAGAAGTGAGTGCCATGGAGGGGAGCCAGTGTGGCCAAGCTTCTAAGTCATCCACTAAGAATAAGCATGATTGGTTAATCCAAGTGGGAACCCAACAAATATTATACTGACCAGCAATAGGTTGTGCTTGTCTTCAAGTCAAGTCAAAACATTTAGACATTGTGCTTTTGTGTTTGAACCACATTCTTGTCACAAACATTTTCAATCACAACCAAACATCATCACCTATCATAACCTTTGAGTCTCATGCTTCATCCATCATAATAATCATCCCTAAACCATCCATGACCTTCCCAAAATTTCATTAATCATCCTACAACATCCTAAAACTTTCCTAAAATGGTCCTAATCCTTAGCAAACCTAGTCACAAGCCCAAGGTAATACTTCGAGGAGTCCCTTCACCTAATCATGAAAACAATCCAAAGCCCAAGGTCATACTTCGAGGAGCCCCTTCACCTAATCATGAAGATAATCCAAACCCATATATCCTCTGAGGTGTGTCAAACTTTGCTCCTAGTGATGATGAGAACTTTGTAGATCCTAGTGATGATGAGAACTTTGTAGAAATATTAGGTCATCTTAATCTGATAATATTGACAAGGGAAATACCACCTTAAGTTTGGAATCATACACCACTCCATCTACTAGTCCTCCATCACCATCTAATAAAATTCCTATCTCAAAGCATACTAGTCCTACACAACCATCACCATCCAACTTCACAAGCTCTAATCCATCAACCGAAGAATCTTTTGACAATTTTCTCCAAAGACTACTAGCACGAAATACATCATCCCCATCCTCCAAGAACCTTGATGAAAATTTTGAAGAGTTATGTGCAAAGAAATCTAAGTCCTCAAACAAAAATAATATTGAGCAATCCTACCATGCCATGCATCTATCTTCATCTCCCATAAGTCAAAATAAACCTCATGAGTTTTTCACCCAAGTTAACGAATCTATCCAACCATCCTCTCCCATCATACCATCTACATCCAATGATTCATGTAAATCTCTTAGTCCAAAGCATGCTAGCATAGACTCCCCTACACATCAAGATCAAAGTATTCTTTACACTCCATCCAATGATACCAAAATTCCACAACCCCTTGTAATCTTTGACCAAGATCCCATCTCTCAAGAACCTCATGATGATCCCCTTATCTCTTTTTGTTTCATCCAAGATGATCCCCTTCCATTTCAAGAGAAAAGTATCCTTCCAAGTCCTCCTTCCACCTCATCTAATGAATCCATACCATCTCATAATTCCATTGCATCCCAAGATCATGATAGTTCTTTCATCATATCCAATGATGTCCTACCATATGATGATCAAGATATTCTTTCCACAAAATCTCAGGATTCCCTTCCTCATGAAGTTCAAGATATACCTCCATTCAAGAATACCCTTTCATTCCATGATGATGTTCATCCTTCTCATGCTCAAGATATGCTTTTCATACCACTTCATGATGGTTCCATACCTAATAAAGATCAAGCTACTAAATATCCTACACCTCATGATCCTTTTCCAAGTCAAGATCAAAGTACCCCATCATCCCCATGTCAAGATCCTATAACCCATCCTAATTCCCCTCATGATCAATATCCTCCACAAGAGTTTATCACCACTATTCAAGCTATCCATGAGCTCCTTACCTATCAAATGGATTCCCTCACTTTTATCCAAGGTGGTTTACTCCAAGATCTTGTTATTCCTTCCATATCACATCCACCTCATGATAGACTTGCATCTTGTTTCATAAATAATACATATCCCGTTGGCAAACAAATGTGTCAAAGTATGAACTACAAAGGAAAATGATTATGCATTCATGAACAAGGTATCCTAGAACCCTTTATATCCACGAAAATCCATATTATCATGGCCTTGGTTATACACCTCACACTCAAGACATTGGTACCCATTGTAAGTCCAGATTCCATCAAAATAAACCCAAGTATCCTAGTCCATCAAACCTTCCATCTATCCTAGGTCCTTATCCTAGTCCATCAAACCTTCCATCTATCCTTGGTCCTTATCATCCAAACCCTAGTTCATCAACCCTTCCATCCATATTGGGGCCCTACATCCCTCCATCTCCTATTCATCAAGAACAACAAAGGCATACATCCTTGATGCCCTCTCAAAATTCTACATACATTAACCCATCCATAATACCTCCATATCATTCATCTCCATCCACCCATCCCATTGCTCTTGGAAGAAATTTGGGTGCTAAATGTCAAAAGCTTCCATATAAAAATCCACATATATCAAAGGATCAACATGTCTCCTCGAAGAGACATGCAAAAATAAAAGAAAATCTGATCCTAAATCAAAAAAGAAAAATTTCAAAGGCCTTAAAGGCCCACAAATCAAAAAGAAAATTTTCAAAGGCCACAAAGGCCCATAAAGAAAAAAGAAAAATCTCAAAGGCCACAAAGGCCCACAAAGAAAAAATCAAAGTCAAAAGCTACGTGGATTCCTAAAATTATCATAGAAGTAATAAAATCTAAGTTGGCATCCAAATTTGCTGATCCAAAAGCTTCCTCCAATCTTCCATCTAAAAACCTATCATATTCTAAATCCTTTTTTCTTCCATCACTCCACCACCCTTCAAGGTGTTTGCCAATGTTGATCTTGCCCTCTTTTCCATCTATCCATCAACAAGCCTTCGAACCTCCTATCCATTATCCAACATTCATCCCCCATTACCCTCCTTTAATCCAAACCTTTGCATAAGTCCTTAGCTTCTTCCATCATACCATTAATCTACCAACGTTTCTGAGCCTAATCCTGATTGTCATGGTTTATTAGAGTACATATTCAAGGGATATTAGTCATGAAACTTGATTCTTGAGTCCTTCCTCCATATCTTCTATATTAATTTATCCCTATCCCTATCCTATCTTCCATATTCCTCTTGCACTCTACACTTGGGGGAAAGTTTCATCCATCCTATCATTCATATCCATTATCCTCTTTGCGTTCATCCTTTACCTTTCCACCTTTGATCTTGACAGGGTTATGGATCTTCTTGAACATCATACATCTTATCCTATACACTTTTTCCATATTTTTTGTACCATATCCTTCACTTTATCCATATTCCACCATTCTCTCTAAATACATCCTTTCTTCCCTTCCTTGGTCTTGATGAGGAATAGGGGAAAAATACTTAGGAATTGTGTCCATATCTTATCTATTTGATCTTGATCATCCTATTCATTAGCCTTATCCTTGTAGTATTCCATTCCATATCTCCTAGCTTATCAAAATCCATGTCCCATTTCCTTCCTTTGTTCTTGATGAGATTAGGTGCAAAATTACAAACACATTCTTTGGATTTCCTTTCATATCCTTATGCATTACCATTCCATCATAGTTCACACCTTTATCATTTATCCATGATAACACTGCCCCAGTGTGAGTCATCATGTCTCTTTGCAACCTTGAATCTTATCATGCAAATCATATTTGAGCCTAGCTGAAAAACATTATCCAATCCTCATATCTTTTGTCAATCAATCATCAAACACTCATCAACCTTATTGTACTTAGAGGAATCAATGATCCTAAGTACTTAACATCATCATTCCCTATGGAATCGATCATTCTTGGCATCCAATCAACCAACCATTATCATCTTTTGACAAGAGATATGTTGCTTATGTGACATGTTTTGTAGTGAATCTTTTATTTTGATCTATCATTTATCCATGGTTGCACTACCTCTAGTGTGGGGAATCTAGTTTCTTCAACCAAGCATATATCACATTTCATTTCATTCCCTCTTTAATGTCCTAAAAAAATCCAAAAAATCATAAAATGTCTTGAAAAAATAAAAAAATTAGATATTCAAAAAAATCCCAAAAAATTAAATATTCCAAAAACCCCAAAAAAATTCAAAAATTCCAAAAAAAAGTGACACTTTCAGATCACCACATAGCTTTGAACTTCAACAAAATCAAACGCGCCACGGTTGACAATCAAGTAAACATAACAACATATCTATCAATTTCCATCTTTCAAATCCAACCAAACACATAAACTGTAACAAGAATCAGTTCTACACTGAAGCATGATGCATGTTTGTTTGTCGATCTTTGATTATTTTATGATTTTTATCTTTGGTGGCATGTATTTTAGCTTTTCGAGGATGTCTTGGACTAGAGAGGCGAGGATGGGGCATGTTCACTTGTTTGTTGTCTATGGATTGTTTCTTATTCATAGGATGACTCATCTTAAGACATGGTTATCCAAAACCATCGAGGACCTATGAGTCTACTGTGGATGAGAGCATTCCTTGCCTAATAGTGTCTTCCATGAAATAAGTATTCAGGTCATCTAAGGTCCTTATACCTAGATGCTTATACTTCACTGCTAAATAAAAATGCAAATAGTATTCAGGTCGTCTAGACGTTCATGTTATCTAGACGCTTATACTAATTTGTGACACAATAAGCTCTATGATGATAAAGCACCTTTTACAGCACAAGAAGCTTCATCACCTCCATGTCTTCATTTCTCTTTTCATCCATCATTTCTTCTATCATCTGTTTCCTTCATTATTTCATTTTCTTCATTCTCCTTATTTCAAAGAATGATCAATCAGTTTATCTAACTGATAGTTGTCTTTTAATATCAAATCAATCAATCTGCTCCTTGATCACTCAATCATTGTTTTGCACTAGCATCAATCTCAATCAGTTTAATCAGCTTATCAACCTGGCTATAACGATCATTTACATCAATTTTTTAGTTACGCCCATCAACTGTGCATTTTCATCAAATGTGCATCTCCGCATAATCACTCACGCAATATCAATTATAAAATCTTCTCCTCGTGATCTATCGAGAGATTAATCTTATCACAACTTGTTTGATCAATCTCTTGAGGGGGAATATCATCTATATCATCATCCTTACCGGGATATCCTTGGGGCATGTATTATTTAATCAATATTTTTTTCTTTGAAACAACACGACAGGCTGCATTGTTTCAAAGAGGGGAAAAATGTAGACACATAAAAATGTCCTCTTAATCATTTTTATACATTGCATATTTTAATTGATCATCTACATAATGATATCTCCATAAAACCATTAAAATATTATAAGCATTTATAAGCATTTATTCATAACCATAATCCATTTACATAATCATTTAGTCATTTATCCATTATTTATGCATTTGTATATTTCATTATCCCATTTCATAATCATCAACATATTCATAAATCATTTAACCATTTCATAAATCATTAATTCATCCATTTGCATAAATCATTTCACTTTGACCATTTGCATGATTATCCATTTGCATTAATCATTAAAATGCATTCATATATTTCATTAAATAATTTAAAATTCATAAATCAACTTTCATGAAATTAGCTCAAAATTGCACATTAAACTCATAAATGATTTCCATGGAATTAGCTCAAAATTGCACATTTTGAGCTTCCAAACACGAATTATGGCATAAATCAGTCCACTCATTTCTCATTTCTCATTTTCACATTATGCATTCATCTATAAAAACCTCCTCCTTCTCACTTTTTGGGATACACATTTTCTCAATTTCAAAACTCCAATCTCATTCTGATCACATCTGATTCTACATAGCTTCTTGTGCTTTTGTTGCAAAAATCCAAGAGCAAAGACAAGATATTGTGGAAAGGATAACAATGGAGTTTGATTTGTTTTGAGTGCTCATGTTTTTAGTTTTCACAGTTTAGTTTTGTTTTACATGTGTGTTCATTTAGAAATGCTACATTGATGTTATGTTGAAAAATTGATTTGGATTTATAGTTTCAATTAGTTTTTCAATTTTCAGCATGCACACATGTCATGGTAAAGATGCACTAGAATGCATGGTACCCATGCATACACACAAGCCTCCTCCATAATATACTCTAGGGCTCTACCCCAATCGATTGAGAAGCCCCTCGATCTCCTATTAGGCATGATATGCCCACATATGAGGCCTACGATAACTATGATTGAGTCATCAATGGATCCAATATACCATCATAGACCGATATGTCCATCATCAACATCCTGATCATTGTCACCCAACACTCTCTCAAGTGCCTCCAAACTATGATCTCGAATGTAGATGACACTTGCTCTAGGAATAGGAACTCACAAGATGCACCATACATCCTCCAGAGTGATGGTAGCCTCTCTTACAAGTAGCATGAAGAACGAGGTTTTAGAATGCCACCTCTCCACTAGAGCAATCATGAAAGCTCTATGAGCTTGGATCTCTAGCATATAAGAAATGTAGTACAAGTTGATAGCTCTACAAACTCTACCTCTATCTCAATGAAATGAGTCATCTGATCTAGTACCTGAGGTCATCACTCCCATGAAAGAATAGGATCGATTACCGCCTGCAAGCATAGCACCCACAATGTCAATTCGTCAAAAATTTGGATAAAAGAATCGTTTGGTAAGCCCTAAATCAAAAGAAATATTTTTTTAAAAGTGTCGCTTTGTCATAGTCAAAAGTAGACACTTTACAAAAGCATTGCTTTACCTTTTCAAAAGTGAGAAATTTCACAAATGTATTTTAGTACAATAATCAAAATTGAACTAATTTTTCTAAGACACTCACTTATGTAAAAGCATCACACTTCTTGCAAAAGTGTCGCATCGGTGTTTAGTTGTGTCACATCGAGTTTCAAAAGTGTTGAGTCTAACTTGATGCATTTGTTATCCTACCTTTGTCTATCATTTAACCTACTTAGAACTACATGCAAATGTATAAGGGTCAAGTACGTATCGGGGGGTATGCTCTTGTGGGCCGTTGGAATTATCAGACTGTATTTGTGCAATGTGGGGAATGAATAGGGTGAGCCATCACGATCAACTCTCAAAAGGGGAAGAAGGATTAAAGCTCTCAAATATCTAAACTAAATGGGTGTAAATGAAATAGAAATGAACCCAAATGCTTATATATAGCCCCTAGAACCCTAGATTTGATCCCTCCATCCTACTTTCATCTCATTTTCCATCTTTTCCATCCCTTTTAATCAATTTCTAGACCTCCTAGGACCTATTTTTTCCTCCTCTTCTTCATTGAACCAATTGTGTTATCTTACTGCGAGCTCGAATCAAAAAATAATTTTCTATCTAACCTCTTGAGGGGGTAGCCTAGCATCCTCCTATCATTCCTTTGTTCGTTGGGGCATAGTGGGGCATTATGAAAATTTTCAATTTTTTTTCCCAAAGCAACATGTCTTTGAAACAACGTAACAAGTACGTTATCTCAAAGAGGGGCAAAATCTAAACATCTAAAATATCTGAACGTTTCACACATCACTTCCTCGTCATTTTCATCACTTTTTTGCTTTTTTCATCATCTCTTATCATTTGCATCATTGTCACATCATTTTCATCATTAACTTCATATTTTCATCACTTTTTAAAATTTTCATCATTTTCATCATTTTCCCTCTATTAATTAAATAATTTTCTAATTAATTAATTAATTAATCATTTTTACTAATTTTCCTCTATCCCACCTAATTAAATAATTTTCTTAATTATTTAATTAGAAAAATCTATTTTTCTTCTATCTCACATAATTGAATATATTTTTTAATTATTTAATTAACTAATTTTTCCCTCCCACTTGCACATGGAATATTCTCTTTTCAAAAATGAATATTCTCTTCCTCTCATAATTAAATAACTTTTTAATTATTTAATTTCCTAATTTCCCTCTCAAAGGAATATTCTATTTTAAAAAAATGGAATATTCTCTTTTCAAAATATCTCAAACCAATTTTCTTAAAATAAGGAGATATTTCCAGTTAACTTAAGCTCTCATTCAATCTCTACCATTGATTTTTTTGATTTAATCATCACCATTGATCTTAACTTTCAATTTCCACCATTGATCAAAATTTTGAAAACCTATAAAATAAGCCATTTTCGTCATTCAATTCACCTTAAAATCACCTAGAAGAATTCATGAGCATTCATCAATATTGAGCATTCATTTTTGTAGCAATTTTGAGCATATATTAGGTCATATCATCAATTCAAGATCTTACAACAATCAGGTTCCAAGGTTTGAGAAATCCAACATCAAATCAACCAAAATTTTCACAATGGAATGTTAGGTTTGCTTTAGTTTTGATCTTGTTTTCAATCTTTGTTTCTATTTTTCTTGATCTTTTCCAAAACTAAGTGCATTCAAATTCATTGAGTAGTGGGTTTAATCAATCTTTTCTTTGTGGGTACTTGATAAATATTCTAACCCTAATTGTGTTAATTTTCTTCCTAACTGATTTTGCACTAAACCCATTATACAGTTGTTTGATTATAAAAAATAGGTATACAGTTATTATTTTTAGTTTAAGATATTAAAATATTCTTTACTTATTTGGTTTGAATCTTAGAATTGTATTCATATGAGAAAATTAGATTGTGTTTAAAGAAAAAAGAGAGTATTCTTATATATACTATTTATTTATTTTAATTTATATAAAAAAAGTGTCATTTGAATGTAGACCAAATTTAATAGATAAACTTGATAATTATATATAAATCTCATTTTTTATCATCTTGTGTATACTTTGTTTTAGCACATTACAAAAGATGTTTTTTTTTAAATTATAGGCATTAGCCTCCTCTACAAGGGGTGCACAAACCCCTCTTAGAGGGGAGTGGGGGGTTACTACCTCCTTCCCCAGTTGGAAGGGGTAGCTATGACAACCACACACCCTTACCTTCATATTTTTTATTTTTTATTATACAAAAGAAATAATAAAAAACATACAACATAAAAAGAGAGTGGTGCTTTTGGTGGTGGTGCTAGATGGCTCTTTGGTGAAGCTCCTGGTTGGCCGCCTGCTGATTCCTCTAAGTGGCTCTTGTGTTTGGATCTGACAGTTTCTCCCACTTGGCAAGAAGATAAAGATAAGGATGATGATGGTTGGTCTCCTCCTGACATCAATCTTGACCCTATTGATGTATGGGGTAAGTCAGATGACAAGGACTCTCCTCCCACTAGTGGCACTACTCTTCCCGCTTAGTGATTTTTTTTTTATTTTTTTTTAATTTTATTTTAATTTTTTTTAATTTTTTAATTTTTTCTGTTTTTAGGGTAGGTCCATGTGACTCTTGGGGTGTTCCTTCTTACCACCCACCTTTGTTTGTGGATATGTGTAATATTAATCTTTAATTAATAGTAAAGGCACTTATTCATATAAAAAAGAGTATTTAATAAATAAAATTGTTTATAATTTTTTCATAAACCAACTAATTTATCCACATGCCTCTATTGGAGTGAGATCACCTATCACAACCTATCAAACATAGCTATAAGGACAAATAAATAAAAATAATATTGACTAGTTCTTTCCAAATTTATATTTCTATTTTCAAAATGTAAAAAATATTGATTTATACCTAGAACAAAATAATCCATGGATATTTCACTTTATAATAATTGACAAAATTATATTATATTTAATTTTTTTATATAATGGGTTGTAAATATAATTTTATTATGATATTTAAAGAGAGTACAAGATTTAAACAAATCAATGTGATGTCCTTGGTTTTAAGTTTCTCCTAGATTTGGAAATAATGAGAGGGTTTTAGATATGAGAATACATGAGAAAAAAATATCTCTAAATAAACCCTACAAACATATTTTCTTATACAAATTTCTATAGTTAGAAAACTCAAGATAAAATGGAAGAAATTCTCATACATGTAACCAATAATCCAAAAAAAAAACAAAACCAACAAAAATGAATAAAATTAACTTGTGAAATAAATATAAAACAAAACAAAAAATCTTCCACCTACTATTTCCTCCCTGTAAATCTCCTCTCTTGCAAAAACAAATGAAAAAAAGGGAAGAGAAATGGTTTTATAACCCATGCCCATCATTAGGGTAGATTTAAATTTACTAATTATAGAGATTAAGTTAGAATCAATAAAATGTGATGTGAAAGTCACTTATTTTTATAAAATTAAATTTTCCTTTTTAAGTTTTATTTGATGTGTACTTTTTACAAAGTAGAAATAAACTAGACTAAGTTAATTTGATCTAAAGTTTGTCGGGTAGGGGACATAATTTAATTATTATTTTTAAATTAGATTCTTATTTATAAAATAAATAAATAAATATATATATATATATATATATAATAAGAATAAAATAAAATCTTGTAAGTGGTGAAAATTAATTTTCCACCATGATTTTAAGGTCTAGATATCTAAAATTTTATAGATTTAATTATTGAAGATTTAATGATGAATAAATGTGGTCTTTGAAAATGTTAAATTGGATTTAATAATTTCATATTTTATTTAAATCTTTGATCATAATTATGAGTTCATTGATTTATGTTAATTAATTTAATTTATATTTATAGTGTAGGAAAATGTATACCCTTGCATTTTCACACTTTTTTGGGTTCGCCTTGCTTTGTTTATCCTTATTTATGTCTTAATTGGTCCTATTTTGCATCCACAAGCCTAATAAAATATATCTTTTTATGACTAATCCTAACAAGCATCAAAGGGTAAATGATAATTTAATGATTTTGGCTGTGTCCCTAATTTTTGGACTAGGACTAAGACACCACCTATGGTGTCTTTGTCCTCCAAAGGTCTTGGGACCCTGATTTCAAATGCACCTTGAATGGGCCCCTTTTTGGAGTCTGTGCCCCGAGTTTCAAGCCTTGGGACTAAGACGCCACCTAGAGCGTTTTAGTCCTCAAGTTATTTTTGGGATTTAATTTCAAATCTTGGTGGGATTTAGCCTCCTTTAATTAATGAATTCATATGTTGGCTTGTTGTGGTGTAATCTCGGGATATTAAGCATGAATAATTATAAATAAAAGGTTCCTTTCATTCATTTTCATCCTAGCAACTTGAGTAGTCATGCATTATATCAAGTTTGTGATCAAGAGAGCATTTAAGAGAAATTCATCAAGCATTTGGAGCCATCATCAAGATTCAAGCATCATGCCAAAGATATTCTTGCATCATGTGTGTTTTTGATCTAACATTTATGATGTAGGGTTTTGATTCAAGTAAGAAATTCAAGTCAAGATCTATCAAGCATTCATTCAAGTCAAGATCTACATTCAAGCTAGCCATTTCACATAAGTTTTCAGATTTCATAACAAGTGTTTGGTTCAAGTTGCAACATAACACTCTTTTCATTCATCATTTCCCTTCATTATTCCATTTCATTCCAAGGTTTAATTACCAACAAGGGGTTTGACCAAGGAAATCCCCCATTTATTAACAAATCAACAAGTTTTTCTTCTCTTGCATGATTGTGTTTACAACTTTAGGTTGAATACTTAAAGATCATTTGAAGTGCAAATTTGCAAAGTTGTCATCTTCATGGAAACTCACCTACAGGCCAGATCTGGAAATTTCAGGACCCGAGATCTAAGAAGAAGGAAGTGTAAACATTGGGCCTCAGGATCACATTCAAAGATTTCAGAAATTTAGATCGAGACTAAGTCAACAGTAAGGGTGTCTTAGTCCTCCTGGAGGTATTTTTCAAAGATTCTTTCAGATTATGTTTCAACATCTGAAGATTTCGCATTTCCCCCAAAAAATAGCAGTGGGTTTAGTAAGGGCATCTTTGTCCTCCCTAGCATATTTTGACAACATTTTTGCATTTCTAGAATCCTTATCACATTTCCATACTTCCTAGGTACATACACCCTAACTTGTTATTACTTAATTTTGTCATTTGCACTCATTATTTAGCTTGCATTACTAGGTTTTGTGAGTTGAATGTTAAGTTGTCTTTCCAAGCTTTTGCTTGGTGATGAACCCTTCAAAGCCTAAAGAACCCCCTAGGTCTTCCTTGTTGAGAATTTACTCACCTTTGTGTTGATAGTCAATCCAATTTGGGATCCTAGGGAATATTTGAATGATAATAGGAGAAGAGTGGTGTTATATGACCTAGGCCATAAAGCACCCATTCCCCTATTAATCATTTTGGTGAACCTGACATTTTGGGACATTCATTTTCTAATTTGGAGTTCACTAAAGTCTTAAATCTAGGTTGCATTCATTCTTGCATTTCATCTTGCATTAGTGAAAGTGCATCTAGGGTTTCTCACATTTGCATTAGTGAAAGTGCATATAGGTTGCATTTTTACTTTTTTGCATCATCTTATCTCATTGAAAAATTGAAAAGTGCATTTTTGTATTTAGAAACATTGTTATTGCATTGAAAATTGAAAAAAAATGCATTCAACTTTACATCCAATTGCTTGTTATTAGTCACTTTTTATTGCATTCATTTGCATACTTTTATATTTTTAAACATCAGATCCCTGAGTAGGCAACCTAAAAACACTGAAAACAATTCAAATTTTTCCATTTTTCTAAAAAAAATCCCTACTAGGACTAAAATTCCCTTACTGGCGTCTTAGTCCCTCTATGGTTTTTTGCCTCAGAATCCTATCTAGGTTGCTTGCTTTCTATTCCACTTCCTAGAACCTCAAAATTCCTTTAGTAGGACCAAGATGCCCTTGTTGGCGTCTTAGTCCCTGTTGAGTTTGAAGTTGCAGTTTTCAGGGTTTAAATATGCTTTTCTATGTTTCTATTTGTTGCTTTCAATTTTTTGTTACAGTTTGCAGAATTATTGTTATTCTGATTTCTTTTATTTCAAGTGTATTTTGAAATAATTTCAATTACAAGAATCATTAGATCTAAAAATGTTCACATTTCTGAAACTTTGCATAATATGGATAAAAGTACTTTTCACTTTTGCATATACAATGTTTACATTCATAAAACTTTGCATGAGTTTGATAAAAATGCTTTTCATTTTTGGATATACATTATTTGCATTCTTAAAGTTTTGCATACATTGGATAAAAGTGTTTGCATCTTTGGATATACATTGTTTACATTATTGAAGCATTGCATGAGATGGTTAAAAGTGCTTTTCATTTTTGGTCAAACAATGTTAGTACCTTACCTTTCTAGGCACACTAAGAAAAATTCATATCCCATCCCTATGAGAGTGTTATAGTGAAAGAGAATACAACCTTGGACAATCCTAACGATCATATTCGTTCCTCTCCTAATATCTCTCCTATTTGTGAAGAGGATATTTCAATGTTAGAAGAACCAATCAATGAAAGTTTTGGGAGTCCTAGTTGTTTCTCTCCTTCTACCTCTCTTAGTGGAAAAGACATTGATGAACAAGAAGAAAAAACTATAGGTAATCATGATGACCACATAACAAAACAAGAGACCATTGAAACTTCAACTATTCTACATTCATCTCCCAACATCTTCACCTTTTGTGATAATGTTCTAGAGGATGAAAGCGTAAGTGAAGATATGTTGGTGTTGGATGATAAAAAATTTAAGATCTATGACAAACCTCTATATGATCCTTCCCCTACCTATCCTATTTTGGAAGACATTATAGGAAAAAGGAATGAAATTATGGATAATCATGATGATTACATTTGTTTTTCTCCTAGTATCTCTCCTATTTGTTAGGAAGATGCCTTGGTGTTAGAAAATACAACCAATGAAAGTCATGAGGAAAACATTCTTGAACACAATAATGAAATCATTGATAAGCAAGACAACTCAACCATTGATAATTCCCCTGCTTGCGATGAAGTCATTTTGGAAGAACCAATCCTTGAATGTCAAGAAAATTTGATTTGTAGTTCTCCTAAAAACTCTCCTACTAGGGAAGATACCACGGTGGAAGAAGATGAGAAAATTGACAACAATAATTCCTTAGATGAAGATGATGAAGTGACATTAGACTACCCTTTACTAAGAGATCATGAAAATAAGGATAATTCTTATGAGGTTATGCACATTAGATACCCCTTGAAGTATAGTCTTGAGCCTAAGCTTATCATTTATCCACCCTCTCAGAAACCACAAGTTCGAAAGAAACCCATCCTTATCCTCGAACCACCTAAGAACAATGTTTCGTAGAAACCGAGTTACAATACCATTGCTCATACATAAAACACTAGGAAAAATCCACAACCAAGGAAAACACCTTCAACATCCCTCCCATTGCCTAATCCTATCTTGCCTAGTGCTCCTCATTTTCCTTCACAAAGTGGAAAAGAGTATAATCTTGTCAAACAACTTAAGAATACTCCTGCTAAGATATCTTTATGGGACCTTATTCACGCCTCCCCTCACTATCATAACATGATTCAAAGTGATTTACAACAAGTTCCTATCTCTTCTAATGTGCAACCAAATGACATAGCAGCCCTGATTCAAGGAATAAATATTGACATTGTTTTCCACCAAAGTGAACTCCCCCCTTTGGAAGTGGAAAAACAACACGAAGCTTTCATAATAATATCTTGATATAAAAGGACAAGGATAAAATGAACCCTTATTGAAAATGGATCATCTCTTAATGTGTGTAGTGTAACCCTTTTGGATAGGCTTGGCATCGATAAATCAAAAATTCAACCAAACTCTTTATTTATTAAGGGATTTGACAATGTCGGAAAACAACCGCTCGGTGTGATCACTTTTCCTATTACAACTGAGAAGGCCACATTAGAAACATCGATCCATGTTATGCCTCACGATCTTTCACACAATCTACTTTTAGGTAGATCATGGATTAATGCAATGAATGGGGTGCCTTCTACTCTTCATCATAAAATGAAGTATATTTACAACAACAAAGTGTACACACTTGAAGTTGACCCTGACCCAAATAGTTGTTTGAACATTGAGAAAAACAAGGAGAATCCTTTGGTAACATTAACACCAACTACATAAGTGGAACTCGTGCAACAAAAAAAGAAAGAAAAACATATTGAGGAGTTCACGAAGATATTAGAAGATGATTGGGGTTCCTTAGAATTCAAACCTACATTCATGGGAGAATACAAGATTATAAACAAAGACTCTGAAAAAGGAAAAGAAAAAGTGGTAATGTCAACAAAAAAATTGGATGACCCTTCAAAAACATCCACCTCAACCACTTTAGAAGAAGAAGCAAATTATATGAAATTTTTTAATGAGATAGACTATCAACAACCACCAAATCCTAAAGAAATGAAAAATATTCATGGGAGAGGTTATGAGCTTATGAAACAACTAGGATATAGTGGAAAAGGATGTGGCGCTAGAGAACAAGGTATCTATGTCCCTATAGAGCCTAACACGCAAGAAAAAACTCATGGTCTTGGTTATTATCCTCTGATAGAAATAAACCCATCAAACAAGCCTTCACTTAATATCAACACTCTAACAAAAGATTCCTCTAAGCCAACTTTAAGGGTAGTGCATCTTGAACTGATAGACACTAGTGGTCTTTATTGTTATCCTTTGAACGAAACAAAAAATTCCTCGCTTAACATTAACGTCATCACACAAAACACTTATGATTCAAATTTGATAGATTTTACACCTTCGTTTAAAGAAGAGAACAAAATCTTGCAACCTAAAGAGTCTTATGTAGGTATGACACCTTGTGATAAGCAAGAGATATCTTCTTCACAAAATAAAGCAATATTTACCATTGATCAAGAGGGTATCTTGTTGAGACTCCTCCAAGATCATTTGATATCCCTCCCTCCAAGAACACGGAATAAATTTTGCTACAAGAATCCATTCTGTGCATATCATAGAGTTCATGGTCATGCTACTAATGAATGTAAGGCTTTAAGTGACAAAATTCAATATCTTAAGGACTATGGTGCTCTTCCTTGTGTTGAAGCACCTAGTTCCTCTTATTGAAACTTATTTTCATCTTATAATTAGCTCATCCTTATCCTGCACTAAGTGGAGGAAAGGAGTTAGATAGCCTTGTCCTCGTATGTCACTTGCCATTGTCTCTTTTGGCTAGTTGATTGCCTTCCATGTATATGTACGAGCAAGCTTTGGATGTGGATGACATGCCTTAAGTTGGCTTTCATGTGACGTACTGAGTTATACATTTCAAGGGTGAAACCCCTTTCCTTTTCATGACGTAGCTTATTGGAAACATATAGGGATTTCCGAGTAAGCTCTCATGTCTTCTTCTACTTTAAAGCAATTGCGCACAATAGTGGTGTTAACAACCACTTTAAAGTGGGGGCATACATTGAAACTCATGTTTCATTTTGTGATTTTTTTTTTTTTTTTGGTGATGTATCCTTTTCTTGGTGGTTTCATTGTGTTTGATTTCCTCTGAGAGTGTGATATTTCTTTGACTTGTCCTCTCTTAGATAAATTAAGAACAATGTTACCTAAGACGAGACCTTGCATGAACAAAGCAAAATCCCTTCGAAAATCCCTCTTTCTTGTTGCGTTTCATTTTTGTACCTTATTAAAGTCATGGAGGTATGGCTTTGATATGATTCCTTGGGACTCACCTAGTGAACAACTAGCTTCACTAGACGTTGTGAGCATGCATTTTCTTTTTGTCCTTATCATAGTCATGGGGGTATGACTTTGATATGGATCTCTTGTGGCTCACCTAGTGAACGAATAGCTTCACTAGCCCTTGTGAGCATGGATTTTGTTTGCATAGTGGACAACACGTTGCACTTGTAAACCTTTTTGGACAAAAAGCCTAGACCCGATCCACAACATGTTGGACGACCAGTTGAAGCTTGATCTATAGCATTTTATTTTTCCTTTTTCTATCTTTGATGGTGTATGTTGGCGATCTGGTTATGGTTTCATATATCATCCGCAAGTGTGTTCCCTTGTGCCTATGTTGGTTTGTCATGGGATCTTAATCCTGGGGGCTTGGCCACTGTCTTGGTTATTGTCATCCTATCTTACTAACATTTGTACATTTGAACCCCTCTTGATTGTGTGAGTTTGAAGCAAGTTCATCCTCTCACTAAAGTGGGGGCTAAATGTAGTGTAGGAAAATGCATACCCTTGCATTTTCAAACTTCTTTAGGCCGCCTTGCTTTGTTTATCCTTATTTATGTCTTAATTGGTCCTATTTTGCATCCACAAGCCTAATAAATTATATCTTTTTAGTGTTAATCCTGACAAACATCAAAGGTTAAATGATAATTTAATGATTCTGGTTGTGTGTCCCTAATTTTTGGACTGGGACTAAGATGCCACCTAGGGAATATTTTTCCTCCAAAGGTCTTGGGACCTTGATTTCAAATGCACCTTAAATGGGCCCCTTTTTGGAGTCTATACCTTGAGTTTCAAGCCTTAGGACTAAGATGCCACCTAAGGCGTCTTAGTCCTCCTCAAGTTATTTTTGAGATTTAATTTCAAATCTTGGTGGGATTTAGCCTCCTTTAATTAATGAATTCATATGTAAACTTGTTGTGGTGTAATATCATGATATTAAGCATGAATAAGTATAAATACAAGGTTTCTTTCATTCATTTTCATCCTAGCAACTTGAGTATTCATGCATTATAGCAAGTTTGTGATCAAGAGAGCATTCAAGAGAAATTAATAAAGCATTTGGAGCCATCGTCAAGATTCAAGTGTTATGTCAGAGATATTCTTTCATCATGTGTGTTTTTGAGCTAACATTTGTGATGTAGGGTTTTGATTCAAGTAAGCAATTCAAGTCAAGATCTATCAAGCATTCATTCAAGTCAAGATCTACATTCAAGCTAGCCACTTCACACAAGTTTTTATATTTCATAACAAGGGTTTTGTGAGTTGCAACATAACACTTAGTTCATTCATCATTTCCCTTCATTATTCCATTTCATTCCAAGGTTTAATTACCAACAAAGGGTTTGACCAAGGAAAACTCCCATTTACTAACAAATCAACAAGTTTTTATTCTCTCGCATGTTTGTGTTTGCAACTTTAGGTTGAATACTTAAAGATCATTTGAAGTGAAAAGTTGCGAAGTTGCATTGTAAAGTCGCCATCTTCACAGAAACTCACCTACAGGCCAAATCTGGAAGTTTTAGGACTTGAGATCTGAGAAGAAGGAAGCACAAACATTGGGCCTTAGGATCACATTCAGAGATTTCAGAAATTTAGATCAGGACTAGGTCGACAGTAAGGGCATCTTAGTCCTCTTGGAGGTATTTTCAGAGATTCTTTTAGATTCTGTTCTAACATTCGAAGATTTTGCATTTTCCCCAAAAAATAGCAGCGGGACTAAAAAAATAGTAAGGGAATCTTTGTCCTCCATAGCATATTTTGACAACATTTTTTGCATTTCCAGAATTGTTATTACATTTCCAGACTTTCCAGGTACATACATCCTAACTTGTTGTTACTTAATTTTTTCATTTGCACTCATTATTTAGCTTGCATTACTACATTTTGGGTGATCCCACAAAGCTGGTTTACAATTTATGGGAGAATCTAATTTTTGTTGAAATCGCATATTTTTAGAAAATATAATTATTGAAGCCTTAAAAAGTTCCATTTAAAGCATTCCAATTGAAGAGGGTTTGATCAAACTACCTTAGATCAAACCCCCTTGGATAGAACCCCGCTAGTTTTAAACCATACCCATAATAGACTCTCCTTTACACCTATCAAAATGCTGATAAAAAACCACTTTTGATTTACCTTTTGGGGTATCAAATGAATTCATTTAAAATTTATTTTTTGTAAGTATGTAGTCCTTATTATAAGCTTCCCAAAAAGTATAATTTTAAATAAATTTAATTTAATTATTATATTTATTTTTTATTTCTTGTGAATGTAGGTTTTTCACCAAAAATCAAGCTCTCTATTCTACACATGTGGAAAAATATAAGATTATGAATTTTTTTTTGAAAAATATGAGTGCACCAAATATTGAAGTCCTTGATCTAGCAAAAAAAATAAAATTGAATTTTGATACATACAAAAAAAGTTGTGTTATACGGTCCGCTTATGTTTGAATTGTAATTGGTTTGACTTAAAAACTTGATTAAGGAAAAAATATTCATTAAAACACTATGAAACCAATTGGAAGCACTAGATATCGTAGTTACAAATCTAAATTCAAAAAAATTAGAATTTTATCCTTCATGGAAAAAATGTTATGTGTTATACGGTGAGTGTCACTCCTTAAAAATAGTGTTTATTGAAAAAAACTAGTTTTTGAAGCAGATGGAAAAATAAGTGCAATCTGATTCCAAAATTTTTGGAAAAAATATATTTAGAATCTACAAACAAAATTTCACAAATCACTAGTTTGCATCATCTTCAAGTTCCTCATGGTTTAGCCGCTATATGTGCTCGAAAGTGAAGATTTAGTTAGAAAAAATCAGTTCAGTGTCCAGTTTGGCCAAAAATTGTAAACAAGTATTGTGGGATCACCCTTTTGTGAGTTAAATGTTAAGTTGTCTTTTCCAAGCTTTTGCTTGGTGGTGAACCCCTCGAAGCCTAAAGAACCCCCCTAGGTCTTCCTTGTTGAGAATTAACTCACCTTTGTGTTGATATTCAATCCAATTTGGGATCCTAGGGAATATTTGAATGATAATAGGAGAAGAGTGGTGTTATATGACCTAGACCATAAAGCACCCATTCCCCTATTAATTAATATGGAGTGTGGTATGCAATTTTTTTCTTAGCTAGATTTGATTATGAATTTTAAGTTGTTGAATTCCTTCATGTTCTATAGACTTAATACCCTTAAAATGATGTTAAATGGTAATAAGGGCCATTTCGATATAGGGAACCTATAGGAAACCTCATACAAACAAATGATTAATAATCCTTAAATTTTTTTATTGGCATTGGTTTATATATCTAGTTAATGTTTGGAAAATTAGAATCAATGACATCAATCTTATTGATCATTTCCTAAGGATCTAATGGAGGAGCTCACATAAACCCAATTGAGAAGTATAAGAAAAATATTTTGTCATGTTCATCAATTATGAATAAACTTAGAAGAAATGTAAACCTTTGAGTTCCCCCCTAAGTATCTTGTGACATCATTTATGGTGATACCTCTATATATTTCAATGAATCCTTGTCCATGACATAGGAGTTGGACTCTTACCTCATCATTTCTAAGTTAGATATTTTCTCCTACAATGTTTCAATATATTTTTGCACTTACAATGATGTCATGTGCACATGAGAATATTGGATGTGTGTACAATCTTGTCCTATTAGGTTATTTTGATCAAGAAAAAATTGTCACACTTTTTTTATGCTCATTCGTACATGTGTGCATATGGGTTGGCCTAATATTTGGTATTAGAGCCACATTAAGAACTCTAAGATTTTAGAGATGCTTAAATTGTTTTTTTTTTATAAAAAGGGGTGGAAAAACTTTATTCAAGAAAGAGTCAGCAAGTATAATAAGAGGCCGAACTGGCTGTAGTCGACAGAAAACAACCAAGGGAAAACCAACCAACAAGAGCACAAAGCCCCAAAGCATAACCAACCAGCTAGAACACACAAATACACCTTCTGATCCTCATCCAAGAGTCTAAACAAAGAGTTACTTTAGAGATGCTTAAATTGTTAAACCTTTGTGTGTAGCTGATATTTACCTTATATGGTCATATAGGATGACACTTAGGAATAGGCATAATCATGCTCATGGCCATTCAGGTGATGAAGAAAATATACAACCACCAATTCTATAAGGAAATCCATTTGAATAATTGCATAAAAATGTATGGGTAGATCATAGACCATAGATACTTCAGGGTTTACAAAAGTTGATTGATGTGGTGCATAATCAATTACATCCCCCAATCGATGTTCCTCTTGTAGTTTAGTCTTAAGACTCTTTTGAGGAACATGCTTCCATGCATAGGGAGTGTAGTAGGAGTTCCCCATGTGGTATTATAAGGAATAAAGATGATACGATTGGGGAGTCAGTGCATCAACTACCTTCTAGAGCACCACAACTTCATATTGTTGAGGCATAATGGGCACCTACAGATATATGTGATCATATTAGTGAATTAATTCAACTTCATACACCTAATTTAATTGGATCCGCTAATTTTTTTGAGGCTAAGTCACGGCTTCTTAGATTGGAGAGGTTTTTTGGGTTGCAATCCTATGAGAACAATATCAAGACATGATTTTCTATCCATCTTCTTAGGGGAACTACAACCACTTTGTGATAATTTATGAGGAGAGGAAGAATCACTAGGAGTTGGAGATTGTGTCATGAGATATCTTTCTAGAGCAATTCAAGACTAGGTACATATAAGAGCATTTCTTGTAGAGGCATATTGACGAGTTCCATGATCTCCAACAGAGGGGACTCATCATGGTCCAATATGAGGCTAATTTTCTATAGTTATTACAATATGTTGATTACATTCATGATGAGAAGATACTTGTTAATCATTTTATTAGAGGGATCAATGAAGCCATATAAGGTCTAATATGGTTTTCCAAACCAAATACCCTATGGGTTATGGTGGAGAAGGACCTTCTTGTAGAATATATCTACAATAAATAACAAGAAAACATGGATCACTCTAGGAATCATGATCAACCACAATATAATTAGTGCTTCTATAGGCTACCAATCCCTCAAATGGGAGGTTTAGACACAATAGCATGTCTCTTAAGCCTCCTCATTAATAACATTAGGGAAAAAAAATCTAGAAATCATCATGGATGACCCCCTAGAGAATGGTAGTCATAGGACCCTCACACGGATCAATATACTCAAGCATATGGTACATGGCCCACTTGTACACATGAGAATCATAGAGGTAGTCAAGCAAGCTCTAATAAGCCAAAATTTTAGTAGATTGTATATGCACAAAAATCAGTACCATGTTTTGTATATGGAAGTGTTGGTTATTTGGTTAGAGAGTGTTTATAGGGTTTTAACGTATTAAGGGGATAATATGTAAGACCGGATTAGAGAAAATAAATTTGGTGATGTGGGAAATTCATATAGAGTTTTTATAGTAGTAAAAATATTCTAGGTAGAGCATCAAGCTATAGTGATAGAGACACCAAGTACTATATGTGGCATTCCAATTTCCATATTATTTGATTTAGAGGCTTTTGGTTCTCTTTCTACTATAGGGTGTTGTATGTTGGTGGTATTAAGGAAAGATAATAGGTGAGAAATTGAATTATCCTTAAGAGCAAAGTTGGTAGTTGATTTAGTTATGAGAGAGTGTGAGTTGGGACGTGGAGTCTTCACTACCTTTATAGATCTTTGTGTCATTCGTTTAGACTTCTATGATATGGTGTTAGGCATGGATTGTATTAATTCCCATTAGAAAAATTGGATTATCACTATGATACCAATGAGTATGTAGATGATTGTTGGAGTGCAGTTTACACTGAGAGGGGGGGGGGTGAATCAGTGTTAACGAACTAATCAATTCTTTTTAAAATAATTTGATCATGAATGTGCTTATGCTGAAAATATAAATGAATAAACAACGAAGTAAATACTTTTAAAAGATTGACACAAAATTTGTCTTGAGTGGAAACCCTCTTGGGGAATAAAACCACTTGAATGTGGCCTCATTGGCCTTATCTGAAAAAATATTCTTTGTACAAAGCCTCACTGGAAAATTTGTCTCACTGAAAATGGTGCTATCTCATTGATAGTCTTATAGTGCTATCTCATTGATAGTCTTTTTAAAATGTACACATATGAAAGTAGTATAAACAAAAAGTTGATCTCTGTTTCATTAATCATACACTCTGTTCTGCAATGACATCAGAATCAGAGTTACAAAATTCCAAGCCTCAAAACAATATATTTCCCTTCTGAAAGATATAATCTATGTCTTTCAAAACCTCTCATTCATCATATTGAATGAGAAATTCAAATTATATATAAGTTCTCTATTTTGAAAAAAATTGTTTGAAAACTATATGAGCAACGTCCACATAAAACCGAACTGCCTTTCCCAGTTATAAACTTGTCAAGAAAACAACTTATGAGAGAACAATATATAACTATTTTTTTTAACTGTAAACATACATCTTACACAAAACTGAATCATAACCCATTGGCTCAATAAAAAATGTATCTTGCTAAGAAAACATTGAAGATAATCAACAGATAATTGTCACATATCTTACAAAAACCAACACCATTAACAAAAATGAATAACCACAGACAAACACACAATAACCCACGAAACATTTGAATAAACCTACAAACATCAATAGCATGCTCGACAAGGGTTTATTTACAACGAAACACAAGTATTTACAACCAAGGGTAAACACTAAACAAGCAAACACAACTACTAAAAACTAGTAGGAGACCCGTTATGGACTAAAAAGAAACATTACCAATTTAAACACAACATAGAGATTTTGATTTTCTCAAAAAAACATTCAGCCCTTTTAACAACCGATCATTTTCAGCTTTCACAAAAACTCAGGTAAACACAACAAACCCTAATCACAACTAAATGGTGTCAAGATCACCAAAACACAGACTTAATCCTTATTGTTCCACATCAACACAAAAAAAAACAAAAGAAAGAGAAAGAGTACACCTGGAGACTAAAGAATACTCTCAAAGGATTCTTCACCATCATATTTTTCACTGCAACTTCTTGTCCAAGCAACCGACATTTGAAACAACCTTCTCTTTTTGCCACCACCATGATGAGGGTAAAAAACCCTAACTGACAAATGAAACAACCACCGAGTTTCTCAAAGCTTCATAAAAGTTTTGAAATACAAAATAATATTTCATGTCTGAGTAATATGATGGGAATAAATCCCACAAAATAATTACCACCGAGGATGCAAATGATTCTTGTAGGTTTGACTTGTGAAAAAAAAACATTATCATTACTTCCTTTTATCATTTGCCACTTTTTAGATGAATAATGATGCCTTGTATAAAAATGTCAATATGCCCCATTTTAGAATAATATTTGGAGAACCATATGTCTTTATGATATATGTAGCAATGCCCCATTTAAGAATAAAACTTGTATCACTGCATTTCAATAAAAATGCTGATAGATATGCAAATGAACGTTACAAAACCAAATGCAGAATGAGGATTAGCATAGGTATATAAACACATGCACAACTGAGGAAAAACACCATGTGCACAACCTGTATCATCAACCTTAGTGTATTGACATTAATGCCAAGCAACACTGAGGGACAACAAACTCCCCCTTTGGCATTGATGTCAAACACGAAGCTATAATATACGTATTCTGAACATGATGACTGCATGGAGTACATGCCCATCCCATCCTGTCACATAGCAGAGAAACCATTAGATACAACTAAAGACTGAATAATCAAAGCATATCACCATAAATATTGCATATCACTGTGAAACATAGCACTGCCAAAAAACACAAGCTGAAACATCGAAACTGTACATAACATCTGAACTGTATATAATAGGAAATCTTAACATCACATATCAAAAACAAATGCTTGTGCCAAAATCTCCCCCTTTTGACACAATGCCAAAGACAACTGTACTCTGAAATGCTAAAACAAATTGAGGGACAAAGGAATATGCAAGAACTGCTTCCCCTGACTCCATGCACGAGAGTTAACATGGAAGAGAACTGAGAGAGACAACTCCAAGCTTGTCTCTGAGTGTTTCAAACTAAGCTTTAGGAAGGGGTTTGGTAAAGATATCAGTCACCTGATCATTAGATGCCACAAAATCTAGTACAACTTCATTTTCCAACACCTTTTCTCCTAGAAAATGATACCTTATATCAATATGTTTAGTTCGAGAATGTTGTACAAGATTTTTGGAGATATTAATAGTACTTGTATTATCACATAAAATGTGAACAGGCTTAACAAAATTAACCTATATGTCCTTCAAAGTCTGAACCATCCAAAGCACCTGTGTACAACAAGTATTAGCAGCTAGATATTCAACCTCAACAATTGATAAGGAGACTGAATCCCACTTCTTGCTATGCTAGGTGAATAATCTACCTCCAAGATAGAAAGCACTACCTGAATTTCTTCTCCTGTCATCAATATTTCTAGCCCAGTCAGTATCAGTGTAAGCAACCAAAGTAAAATCACCATGTTTAGGATACCACAAACTGAAATCTTGTGTCCCAACAACATACTTTAAAATTCTTTTTACTACATTTAAATGTGACAACTTAGGTGCAGATTGAAAACGTGAAACTAGACATACAAATGCATAATATTAGGCCCTGTGGCAGCCAAATATAGAAGACTACCAATCATGGATCTATACAGAGTATGATCTATATTAGGCTGATCAGTGTCCTTTGAAAGTTTACAGGTAGTTTCCATAGGAGTCCCAACTAGTTTACAATCAACCATCTGAAACTTTGTCAACATTTCTTTAGCATATTTCATTTGTGAGATAAATATTCCTTTATCAAGTTGACTAACTTAAAGACCCAAAAAGAAAGAAAGTTCACCAATCATTGACATTTCAAATTTAGATTTCATGATTGCTGGAAATTCAGAGCACAAAGCATCATTATTACTACCAAATATAATATCATCAACGTAAACAACAACAACTATAATACTATCATCTTTCACTTTGAAGTATAAATTGCTGTCTACTGCACCTTTTGAGAAGCCCTGTTCATGTAAATAGGTATCCAACTTTGAGTACCAGGCTGGAGGTGCCTATTTCAGACCATAGAGAGCCTTTTTCAGCCTGTAAACATAACATTATTTACCTGCAACAACAAAGCCTTCAGGCTATTCCATATAAACTTCTTCGGATAAGTCACCATTGAGAAAAGTAGTTTTAACATCCATTTGGAATAATTAAAAACCTTTATACATAGAGTAAGCTAGAAACATTCTTATTGCTTCTAACCTAGCCATAGGAGTGAAAGTTTTGTCAAAGTCCAATCCTTCAACTTGAGAATAACCTTTACAAACTAATCTAGCTTTATTTCTGACTATATTCCCTTGTTCATCCATCTTGTTCCTAAAAACCCATTTTGCACCAATAACATTTTTATTTTCAAGTCTAGGAACTAGTTCCCAAGTTTTATTTTTCTCAATTTGTGCAAGTTCTTCATGCACAGCCTTAACCCAATAGCTATCACTACTGGCTTCAGAATATTTCTTAGGCTCTATTTTAGAAATCAAAGATAAATAAACTTGTTCACCATTACCTTGAGTACCTGAAAGCTGTCTTCTAGTTTGAACTCCTTTTGACACATCACCAATAATCTGATTAGAAGGATGTTTCTTTTTCATTAGCCTAGAAGACAACTGAGAATAAGGTTCAACAATATCATCTGCCACAATTTGTTCAATTGATTGCACAGGCTTTATTGAACTTGAAGGTTCATTGTGATCTTTTAGATCTGCATTAGATGTCTGTACAATAAAATCATCATCATCAAGTTTCTCTTGTTGTCCATAATTTTGTAAGGTTTCATCAACCTTAACATTGGCACTTTCCACAAATTTTCTTAATATTTTATTGTAACACCTATATGCTTTACTGTGTGTTGAATATCCCAAAAATATACCTTCATCACTCCTTGACTCAAAACTTCCAATGCTATCATTATCTTTCTTAATAAAGCACTTACTGCCAATTTTTTTGAAATATCCTACATTAGCAGTCCTACCATACCACAATTCATATGGTGTATGTTGTGTTTTAGTTCTTATTTGAACTCTATTCTGAATGTAAATAGCTGTATTCACTACTTCTTTCCAGTATGTGTTTGACAAAGCTGCATCATGCAACATAGCTCTTGCCATTTCCTTCACTGTTCGATTTTTATGTTCAGCGACACCATTTTGCTATGGTGTTCTAGAGGTTGAATATTGCCTTTTTATTCCATGATCTTCACAATAATCAACAAACTCTTGTGAGGTAAATTCACCTTCTCTATCTGACCTAAGACATTTGATTTTGAGATTAGATTCATTTTCAACTAACTTTCTAAAAAATTTAAATTTATGAAAAGCTTCTCCCTTATGTATCAGAAATGTTACCCAAGTCATACGAGTATAGTCATCTATAAACAACATGAAATACCTCTCATTGTTCAAGGACTTAGTACTTGTTGGTCCACATAGATCAGTGTGAACAAGCTGTAGAGGTCTGGTTGATGTATATTCTTTAGTTTTGAAACTTGCTCTAGCTTGTTTTCCTTCCTAACATTCTTTGCAAATTTGATTATCTAGTTTAGATATGATAGACATGTTTCTAACATTTTGATTTTTACTTATCTTTACTAGATTATCATAGTTAATATGGCCAAATATTCTATGCCATAATTTAGATTCATCCACTTGACTCATGAAACAAACATTACTTTCCTGTTTATTATTTGAGCTTTCTTGCAGGTAATATGCATTACCATTTGTTCTATAATCTACTGCAATTGTTTTACCATATTTCTTTTGAATTTCACACCCTAAGTCAAAGAATTTTATTTCAAATCCATTGTCACAAATTTTTCTTACACTCAAAAGATTGTGAGTTAGCCCTTCCACGTAGTAAAAATCATTGACAGGGATATCACTTTCAAGCAAAATAGTACCTTTTCCCACTATAGGAATACAATGATCATTCCCAAACTTAACAAAACCACCAGAAAAGTCTTCATAGTCTACAAACCTATTTCTCTCACCAGTCATATGATGAGAGCAACTGCTATCAAGAACCCAAAAATTTCTCTTAACAGAGTGAAAGGTTGTTTCAACTATCAAGGCTTTAACATCTTTAGGCCTCCAAACAAGTTTAACTCCATTAGCTCTGTTTGACTAAATTTTTAAACCATATTTACAAAATGTTGCTATATGACCTACATCTTTGCATTTATAACATTGAAGATTAACAAGGAATTTATAGAGATTTCCATTAACAATGTTATAACTTCTCTTAGACAAAACTTTGCAAATGCTAGCCTTATGACCAAATTGTTTACAATTGAAACAATAACCATTGAAACTAGGATTATCATCAGAAATCTTACCTTTTCCTTTACCATCATGATTTGAACATTGACCCTCATCAGAACAGGCAAGTTGATTTCTCAACTTAACAACTTCTGCCTCCAAAGAGCAACATCTATCCTCCTTATGTTTCAGTTTTTCCCGAGTTATCTCAAGAATTTTCCTGGCTTCTTCTCCTTTAAGAGTCATATAAAAAATCATTTGTAAATTTTCCTGATCTTTATCTTTCAAGATAACTGCTTCTTTTCTCAAATTTTTAATTTCTTTGAAAGAAAATTTCAATTCTCCCTCAAGATCAATTTTTGATTCAGAATTAGATTCATTTGAACCTTTATAGGAACAACTTTAGCCATAAATAAGATTTCTTCAGTTTCATCACAAGATTCAATTGATTATTCACTATCAGTTACATCAGCATAAAGACTTTTCTTCTTTTTGAAAGTATTTTTTATTTTTAAAATTAAATTGCTTCTTCTTTGAAAATCTTTTATTGCTTTCATCGTCACTTTCAAGATCTTTATTAGGACAATTTGTAGCATAGTGTCCTATCTTTCCACAATTAAAACATTTAAAGGGTAATTTCCCTATATATTTGCCTGATCCTCTTTTTAGTTTGCTTACAAAAGAGGATTCTGTTTCATCTAAAACATCAGCCTCAACTTTAAAGGAAGATTCCTTACTACCAGAGTTATGTTCATTTAATCTCATCTCATAAGTAGTAAAGAAACCATCGAGATCATCAAGTGTTACCTTATTAATGTCTCTTTCTGCAACTGCTGCAATCTTTGGATCAAACTTAGTGGGTAAAGACCTCAAAATATTTTGAACAAAAAGCTTTTCAGGAAGGTTTTCTCCAAACCCTCTGATTGCATTTACACTTTCTTGAACTTCAAGAAAAAATCAGCAATCTTTTCATCGTCACCCATTTTTAAACTGTCAAATTTAAATCTATAATTCTAAAGTTTTGCTTCTTTAACTTTCTCATCACCTTCATAGATGGTGGAAAATTTATCCCATATGGCCTTTGCATTTTTACAGTCCATTATTTTTGTCAGGACATCATTAGTGAGTCCACAACAAATAGCATTTTTAGCCTTTGCATTGCAATCATATGCTCGTTTCTGATCAACATCAGAAGGAGGTGATGTAGCAGTATATGCATTTTCTACTGCTGCCCACACATCATATCCTAAAGAGTTGATATGTTTTTTCATTCTAAACTTCCAAAAAGCATAGCCAGTACCATCAAAAAGTGGTGCCCTGGTTGTAGATAAACCTTCTTGAGTTGCCATTAGCACTCCTAAACTAAAACCCCTAGTTGACTCAACAACAAGGTTTGGCTCTGATACCAATTTTTGGAGTGTAGTTAACACTGAGAGGGGGAGGGGGTGAATCAGTGTTAACAAACTAATCAATTATTTTTAAAATAATTTGATCATGAATGTGCTTATGTTGAAAATATAAATGAATAAATAACGAGGAAAATACTTTTAAAAGATTGACATAGAATTTGTCTTGAGTGGAAACCCTCCTGGGGAATAAAACCACTCGAATGTGGCCTCACAAGCCTTATCTGAAAAAATATTCTTTGTACAAAGCCTCACTGGAAAATTTGTCTCACTGACAATGGTGCTATCTCACTGATAGTCTTATAGTGCTATCTCACTAACAACCTTTTTAAAATGTACAAGTATGAAAGTATTATAAACACATAGTTGATCTTTGTTTCATTAATCATACACTCTGTTTTGCAATGACCTCAGAATCAGAGTTACAAAATTCCAAGCCTCAAAACAATATATTTCCCTTCTGAAAGATATAATTAGTGTCTTTCAAAACCTCTCATTCATCATATTGAATGAGCAATTCAAATTATATATAATTTCTCTGTTTTGAAAAAAATCTGTTTGAAAACTGTATGAGCAACGTCCACATAAAACTGAACTGCCTTTTCCAGTTATAAACTTGTGAAGAAAACAACTTATGAGAGAACAATATATAACTGTTGTTTTTAACTGTAAACATACATCTTCTTACACAAAATTGAATCATAACCCATCGGCTCAATACAAAATGTATCTTGCTAAGAAAACATTGAAGATAATCAATAGATAACTGTCACATATCTTACAAAAATCAACACCATTAACAAAAATGAATAACCACAGAAAAACAAACAATAACCCACGAAACATTTGAATAAACCTAAAAACATCAACAACAGGCCCGACAAGGGTTTATTTACAATGAAACACAAGTATTTACAACTGAGGGTAAACACTAAACAAGCAAACACAACTAGTAAAAACTAGCAGGAGACTCGTTATGGACTAAAAAGAAACATTACCAATTTAAACACAATATAGAGATTTTGATTTTCCCAAACAAATGCTTAACCCTTTTAACAACCAATCATTTTTAGCTTTCATAAAAACTCAGGTGAACACAACAAACCCCAATTACAACTAAATGGTGTCAAGATCACCAAAACCCAGACTTAATCCTTGTTGTTCTGCATCGACACAAAGAGAAACAAAAGAAAGAGAAAGATTACACCTGGAGTCTGAAGAATACTCTCAAAGGATTCTTCACCATCATATTTTTCACAACAACTTCTTGTCCAAGCAGCCAACATTTGAAACAACCTTCTCTTTTCGCCACCACCATGATGAGGGTAACAAACCCTAATCGACAAATGAAACAACCACCGAGTTTCTCAAAGCTTCATAAAAGCTTTCAAATACAACATAATAATATTTCATGTCCAAGTAATATGATGGGAATAAATCCCACAAAATAATTACCACTGAGGATGCAAATGATTCTTGTAGGTTTGACTTGTGAAAAAAAAACATTATCATTACTTCCTTTTATCATTTGCCACTTTTTAGATGAATAATGATGCCTTGTATAAAAATCTCAATACACCCCATTTTAGAATAAGATTTGGAAACCATATTTCTTTATGATATATGTAGCAATGCCCCATTTAAGAATAAAACTTGTATCACTGCACTTCAGTAAAGATGCCGATAAATATGCAAATGAACATTACAAAACCAAATGTAGGATGAGGATCAACATAGATATATAAACACATGCACAACTGAGGAAAAACACCATGTGCACAACATGTATCATCAACCTTAGTGTATTGACATTAATGCCAAACAACACTGAGGGACAATAATGATTAGGGTGGATCAATTAATATTACATGTATTTAGATGCCCATATATATTAATATAATATCCACTATGTAACTTAAGTAGTGCATGCAAAAGCAATATCAAATTTATGCCATTTCATTTAGTGATAGGTTTGAGGGAGGACCAAAGACCTCTATTGATGATCACCCCATCATTAATGATTTTGTTGATGTGATGTGGTAAAAATGATTATAGGGTAGATAAATCACACCTTTCTCAATATTACATTAGAGAGGAACAACAATTGATCACATACGACCACTTGGCTACTATCCTCAATGGAAAAGCCAAAATGGTAGATTAGGGTTTTGGTCCTCTTTTTGTTTTTGTGTGAGTTTGATTAGATTGATTAGGACTTGAACTAATTGATTGTGTAAATGTGAATTAGGTCAACTATGAATCTACAAAAAACTCATATGATTTTAGGAAAATACAACACAAAAATTGAAGACATAAAAGAAAAGTGTAGAGATAGAGGAACCTGACATGCAAATTGGGGTTGAAATTACCTAGATAGTGGTGGTGGCACCATAGAGTAGAGAAAGATGCTTCTTGGAATCTATGAATAGGTATCAGTATGTCACAGTCTATAGGTTCTTTCCTCTTAGAATTAGCTTTGGAACTTCATCTATTGATGACTAATTCTTCTTGACCTTATTTGTTGAAGTAGGAGACTTGAATGCTTGATTTTTTTATTAGGTCTTAAATATTCTCCAAAATTCACTTCATATCTACCACTTGAAAACAAGAGAGGGGAGAAAGGGTTGTTCCATATAGGGGCTTATCTAAGTCAAACCCTGTTATGGTGTTTCCACCTCCACAACGGTCATGATGATGTAAAGAGTGCTTACTCTTGGTCGGGCATAGATAAATGGATAAAAACAAGTGATAAATGACAAGTGTTGCAACTTACCTCTCAGATCTACTTTCCTTGATGGAACGAAGTCATGGTACTCATCTCATTCAAAGAGAATTGGATGTATTATTAAACAAAAATCATGAACAAAACATATGAAAACAAAACATGAACAATTTTACTCATAAACTTGATGCATTACTAACATGAATCTTGACTGATGAAAAAGTGTTGTAATAATGCTTATTTTCTATTGATTTTTTTTTTAGGATGCTTAATTGGAATTAAAATTTCTTAGTTCTTAGATGTTCAAATGATGAAAAATACTTGTATTTATATGCGTTTATTCATTTTCCCATAAAATTAATGAAAAATGAATGTAGATTTGTAAATGCAAAATGCCGATAATAACATATAAAAAATTGAGCCAAAATAGGCTGGTCAAGGGTAGTGGTACCCTAGATTAGACCTATTTTGGGCTTTTAGTGTCATTAAATAAATAATTAATATTAATTCTCAATTATATCCTAATAAATTCTAAAAACAACCATTAAATAGGAAAATAATAAGCACACTTAGGCCTAAGCACATAAAGGGGAGCTAAACCTAACGTGAAAATGTTAAGGGTTTTAATTTAGATACTATAATTGACATATTTCCTTCTGAGATTCAACAAATTCCTCCTTATCATGAGATGGATTTCCATATTGATTTGGTTTCATGAGCCCAACTTGTGTCTCAAGCTCCTTACAAGATGACTACACATGGCTAAGTGAGCTCAAGTTATAGCTAGATGAATTATTAGAGAAGGGTCATATTTGACATAGTGTGTCACCTTGGGGTGCTCCTATCATTTACATCAAGAAGGAAAACTTTCTTCATCTTTATGTGGATTATAAACAATTAAACAAAGCAATAATGAAGAATCAATATCCATTACCTAAATTTATTCTTTATTTGACTAGATTTAGGATGCTAAGGTATTTTATAAGATTGATTTGAAGTTAGGGTACCTTGAATTGAGGATTACAAAGGAAAATATCCATAAGATAACCTTTCATACCCACTATGAACATTATGAGTTCATCATATTACCTTTTGGGTTGATGAAAGCTCCTATAGTATATATGATTCTCATTAATGGGGTGTACCACAATTTTCTTGATTGATTTGTCATGTGATATTCTTTGATGATATTTTGAACATTCTTAGATATAGGAAGAGCATGTGGAGCACTTACAACAAGTTATTTAGTGTCTGAGAGAGCATCAATTATATGCCAATGTGGCTAAGTGTTCATTATTTTAAATAGAGATTTAATATTTGGGACACATTATCTTTGGGGATGATATCTTAGTTGATCCATCAAAGATTAGGGCAATTATGAAGTGGCTTGTCTTGTATAATTTTATATAGGTTATTAGCTTTATGGGTTTAGCTAGCTGCTATCACATGTTTTTTGAGGGATTTCTTAGGATTACACATTCTATTACTTATCTTTAGAAAAATGTGAAGAGAATTTTTTGGAAATAATAGTGTGAGATGGTTTTAAGATCCTTAAGGAGTGACTCACTAGTGCACCTATCTTAATTATTTCTGATCCTTTGGATGATTTTGTGTTTTGTGCTAATGCTTCCATACAGGGCCTTGGAGAAGTTCTTCTTCAAGAGGGTCAAGTAATTACATATGAGTCATGAAAAATTAAGACCCTTGATTTGAATTACCCTACTCATAATTTGGAGTAAGTTGCAATTGTGCATGCCTTGGTTAGATGGAACCACTTTCTTCTAGGTCATCAATTTGAGTTGCATATAGATAATAGTAGTTTACAATATTAAAAAAAAAACCAAACCTTAATGGTCACTAACAAAAGTGGATGGATTTATTGATGTGCATTATATTAAGGGTAAGGAGACATGGTCACATATGCCCTTAGTAGAAATTATGAGTTATGAATTTTTACCATGAGCATGGATTTGAGAGGATGCATACTTCAGCTATTACCAAATGATAAGTGGTACAAGGAGGTGTTATGAGAGATAAAAAAAATAGAGGACCCTTAAGGGAAAGTATGTTGGGTATCCATTAGATCATGATGGTTTTTTGCATCATTGAGGATGGGTTTATGTTCCACCTCTAAAAGATTTTCATTTAGTAGTTTTGGCTAAGGCTCATTAGGCACCTTATGCAACCAATTTTGGAGTAAATAAAATGCATGCAAAACTTAGATATACTTATCATTGGGTAGGTTTACGATGAAACTAAAGGGGGGAAATTGCTTGGTGTCTAGGGTTTGAGACCTAGAATAACAATCTTCACACTCTCTCATTCAAGGATGACCCTAGAGATCTCAATGCAAAGGAGAAAGAGGTCTTGCAATAGGGGGGTCCTAGGGGCTGATTATGAACTAATGAGGGGTTCACCACCAAGGTAGGGTTTGGAAAGATAAATACAATGTAAGATGTAATGCTTAACCCTAATATGATGCAATCCTTCACTAAATGACCTAGAAATGTATGTAAAAAAAATTAAAAAATTACAAGATGGAATGTGTGCACCTTGAAATCTAAAGATGATTGGATGAAGCTCTGAAATGCTAAAAATAGTGACTTTAATGTTGACTAGGATTCATACACCAAGCCGAGCGAATCAATCCCAAATATGGGTTTCTGTGCAAGAACAAGAATCTGGAAAATGGGTATCCAAATTTGTAAAAACTTGAATTTTAACCTAAAATGGGACTCATACGCTAGAATTGGCATATTAGTCTAGTTAGGGTTTTCTAAAGCTTCAAAGTCTGAATCTGGTCTTCAAGGTCTACTTTGTGCTTCCTAATTGATTTTCGGATCTGAAACCCTGATTTGTAGTCTATAGAAGTCTTCCAAGTATCTCCAATGCAAGGTGACAACTTTGAACACTTTGACAACTTTATCCAAACTTTCTCTTCAATGTATCTTCAATATAAACCTACAAAACAAACACTAAAGAGAGGAAAAATGTTGTTTTGTTAATGGAAAGGGTTTTCCTTGGTCAAACCCCATTTTGGTAATCAAACCTTGAAATGAAATGAAATAGGAATGGAGAATGACGAATGAACAAAATATGATGTTGCAACTCACCAAACCATAGAAATGAAGTGCTGCAAAAATATATGAGATGGATCCAATGGATGTAGATCTTGAATCTTGCTTGGATAGGATAGATCTTGAATGAAATTATAGCTTGAACCATGAAACCCTACATCACAATTGTTAGCTCCAAAACAAACATGATGCGTGAAGACTTTGACATGATGCTTGATGCTTGAATAATACTCTTGAATGCTCTTGTGAACTCAACTTTGCTTAAAAATACTCATTCAACTTGCTAGGTGTAAAATGAGTGAAAGAAACTTGTATTTATACTTAATTATACAAGAATTCCCAAAATTACAACACTACAAGCTGACATCAGATCTAGGAGGATAAAATACTGCCAAGAATTTGAATGAGTTTTGATTTTGGGCCACATTGGACTCATACACCCAAGGTGGTGAATGAGTCCCATTAGGCATAATTTATGGGACCATTTTCAAAAATGCTTAGAAAGGTGTGAAACTAGGATTAGGACCCAAAAACCTAGGTGGGACTCATACGCCCAAGGTGGTGTATGAGTCCTAGATCAGTAAATGTAGGCCACACAACCTGAAAACAACTGAATTATGATTTATGTCAGGATTATCCTCAAAAAGATGCATTAAATGGGGTTTGTGGATGCAAAATAAGGCCAATTAAAGCATAGAGAAGCCCAATTATTAATGACAACCCTAGAAAAGTGTGAAAGTGTGTTTCAAAACTTTATAACACTCCAAATAAGGCATGATTAAGTTCATTTAATTCACAAGGGCCTAAGACCTAATGTGAATGTGTTAAACACATTACAACACTAATTCAAGGCATCATTAAGCTCAATTTTACAAGGAGGGCCCAAAAAAGTGTGAAAATGTCACTGACAATAGTTTTTGACACTACATTTACCCCCACTTTAGTGAGAGGATGAACTTGCTTCAAATTCGCACTAAAGTTGATAAACTCACTTCAAGAGGGTTCCAAATGCACCAATGCTAGTAAGATGGGATGACAATAATCAAGAGGGGTGGTCAAGCCCCTAGGATCAAGATCCCATGACAAACCAACATAGGCACAAAAGAATACACATGAAAATGATATAAGAGCTACAACAAAGGACAAACATGCATTGCGAAAGACATAAAGAAAATGAAACAAAATGAAAAAGAAAGGGGTGGATCAAGCTTCGACCATTTGTCCATCACGATGTGGATCAGATTTAGGCCATTTGTCCAAAAAATGCAAGCTCACTCTGAGGTAATGGAACTTTAGGCTATCTGTTGGGTGAGGATCTGAAAGAGGTGAGACACATACACACATGACTGGTATGCGCTCACACTCATGTGCAAGTGGCTAAGGGAAAGTCATGCCTCGGTCAAGATTCCTATCAAAAACCATACCAAAGTTATAACTCCTGGCAACTTTAATAAGGTGCCATGTAAAAAATGACCTTCGAGCTTCATGAGGCAAGCAAAACTTTGTATGCTTGGAGTTCATGAACAATGAACTTCAAGCTTCATGAGGCAAGAAAAACTTCGTATGCTTGGAACTCATGAACAAACAAGATGGCTCCACGGGCACGCAAGGTGTATTATGAAAGGTGGCCATATAATTGAAAATGTAAATTTAACAATAAGGAATGCTCAAAGGAGTCTTGCTTAGTTCATATGATGTCTTTAACTTAGGGGACATTGTGCCTAATGTCTCCAAGGGAGGACCAATCAAAGAATAGAAGATTCACAACTTAGGGGATGCAATGTATTGCATGAAGCCACTAAGAGGAATGTAATATGATAAGATAGATCACACTCTTGAAGGACATCACACAAAATTTAATCTACAAAGTGAAAAACACATCGCGTGAAATAAGAAGACTGCACCAAAAAGAAAAATGCCAATGTATGCCGCCACTTTAAAGAAATTGCTAAACACCATGCTATGAGAAATTACTTTAAAGTAGCAAATGATAAATGATAACAATAACGAAGACATGAGAGCTAACTTGGAAAGCCCTATGCCAAGTCCTATGTTTTCAAATAAAGCTACATCATGCAAAAAGAAAGGAAAAAAGAGGGGTTTCCCCCAAAATGAAAATCCAAACACATAAGGGATCTATGGATTTGGGGTCAGTATGTTCTTGCTACAATGTTTTTAGAGAGCTCAAAACTATCATCATTTCCCAAATACTCATAGAACTGGAAGAATGACACAAAGAGAGCACAAACATAGAAAACAATTTCGGGTCAACATGGAAGAGACATGAATGTCTTGATGCCTTGTGTCATCCCCAAAATAAAAACAAAAGAAAAAGAAAAGAGATAAAGAAAAGTGAAGGAAAATATTTTGGGTCAACAATATGGAAGAGACATGAATGTATCGATGCCTTGCGTCATCCCCAAAAGGAAAACACAAGACAAAGAAAAGAGATAAAGAAAAGTAAAGGAATTTTTTTTGGGTCAACATGGAAGAGACATGAATGTCTCGACACCTTGTGTCATTCCCAAAAGGAAAACACAAGACAAATGAAAAATAAATAAAGGAAAAGATAAAATATTTACGACATAGAGAAGAATGAAGGTACAAATAGAGTAATGTCACAAAGAGAGAGAGATAGGTATATCAAACAAAAGAGCACGGGGGATCACATTAGACACATGTAATCATACAAAAGAAAATGAAAAAAGAAATAATGTAAAAGACTGGTAAGGCACGTGTGAGTCAACCTAGCTAAAGGGACAATGACAAATGCATTACTAGGACAAGGATATCTAATTTCCACTATGTGTAAGACAAGAATGAGCTGAGGCAGGTGATGGGAAAGATCATGTAATGGTGAGAATACAAGATTCTACAACTATGACATGACAAGGAGTGGTAGGATATGTTATGCGAGTACTGGATAACAATTATTGTCATCAAAGTGATATTTGATCAAGATGATTTTGAATGCACGACACTTATCAGTACTATGTCCAAGAGTTCTATGGTATCGACAATGTGGAACATCTGCACCTTTAGGATATAGTCTTATCTTTTCTTTCATAGGTGGCAACAGTATAAGTCCTTGGTTTAGAAGTATTTGTAATTTTCTTTTAGTTTCAGGTGGAAGACAAGGGAATTTTAATTTCTTTAATTGGTAAGGCCTTTTATGTTTTCTAGATTCACCAATTTCTCTAGTTGAATTCTAAGGAGGACCAAAGATGATCTCTTCTTCCTTGAGAAGTACCAGTTGTTCTTTAGGAAGAAGGATACTCATATCAGGAGGAGGATCTTGATATCCTAGCCCTTTTGTATTTTCAATTGGTATTTGCTCTAAGAGTTGATGAATTTCATGTTCACTTGTTGTATCACATCCTTGTTTACTCAAGATTGTAAATCCTTTTCCATATGTCTCTTCTAGGTTGATGGGAGTGTCAGTCACCTTGTTAACATGGAATGGTTGAGTGTTTGCTTGCTTGGAGGAACTAGGTTCACTTATTGTAGGGAACTTAGGTTCAATTCTTGTCTTAGTTTTAGGATGTAAGTAACCAAACATCTCAAGAGGTGGTATTGTATGGGGTGTTGGTTGTTCCATGAATGGATAAAAGGATGCATTAGCTTCAAGGTTGTTAAGACAATCATTTAGGAACTTATTCATGTTGTCATCATCTTTTCCAATGATGTCAACATCATGAGGAGGACATGAATTAGGAGTTGAGTGAGCATGAGTGAGTTCAATTTCATTAGGTTCATTTTCAAAAGCACAACTCGACACATCCACTAAGGACTTCAAGGACATCCATAGCTTACCAAAGCACATATCCATGATGCAAATTTTAGATTATAAACTATGCAACAATGTGAAATGAAATGTTGTAGATGCAATTTTGAATTTGAGCATTGCACAAGATGAATTAGTTTAGACTAAATGCAATGAATTGAATGAAACATAAAGCCTATAAACTAAAACAAAAAAGGTATCAACAACAAACAAGAGCACAAAAACAAAGATTTAAATGCTGAAAAAATGCATTGCACAATCTGCACTAGGACTGATTCACCTAGAGGGGCGTATGAGTCCTAGTGAGGGTTTTTATTCAAAATATTTAGAAATTTTCAATTAATTTTGATGCTTTTTATGTTGTATGATTTGTAATGTAAATGTAAATGTAGAGTTTGTATGAATTTCAATGATTTGAGATGAAAAAATGCAAGCTATATGCACTTTCACTAATGCAAAACTAGAAACCCTAGAATGCCAATTAACTAATGCAAACCCTAATGAAATGTTAATGCAAGAAAGATCTAGGATGATGATGCACTCCAAATCAGAATTATGATGTTCTAAATTTAGGTTCACCAAAATGAAGGGGGGAAAAATTGTTGATGTTCTAGGGTTTGGGACCTAAAATAACAATCTTCACACTCTCTCATTCAAGGATGACCCTAGAGACATCGATGCAAAGGAGAAAGATATCTTGCAATAGGGTTGTCTTAGGGGATGATTATGAACTAATGAGGGGTTCACCACCAAGCTAGGGATTTGAAAGATAAATGCAATGTAAGATGTAATGCTTAACCCTAATATGATGCAATCCTTCACTAAATGACCTAGAAATGTATGTAAAACAAAACAAAAAGTTGCAAGATGGAATGTGTGCACTTGGAAATATGAAGATGACTGGATGAAGCTCTGAAATGCTTAAAATAGTGACTTTAATGCATACTAGGACTCATACACCAAGCTAGGTGAATTAGTCCCAGATCAGGGTTTCTGTGGAAGAACATGAATCTGGCAAATGGGTATCTAAATCTATAAAAATTTGAATTTTGACCTAAACTGGGACTCATACGCCAAAACTAGCATATCAATCTAGTTAGGATTTTTTGAAGCTTCAAAGTTTGAATCTGGTCTTCAAGGTCTACTCGGCGCTCTCCAATTGATTTATGGATCTGAAACCTTGATTTGCAATATGTAGAAGTCTTCCAAGTATCTCCAATTTTGCAAGGTGACAACTTTGAACACTTTGAAAACTTTATCAAAACTCGCTCTTCAATGTATCTTCAATCTAAACCTACAAAACACACACTAAAGGGAGGGAAAAATGTATTTTTGTTAATGGAAATGGGTTTTCCTTGGTCAAACCCCGTTTTGGTAATCAAACCTTGAAATGAAATGAAATAGGAATGGAGAATGACGAATGCACAAAATATGATGTTGCAACTCACCAAACCATAGCAATGAAGTGTTGAAAAAATATATGAGATGAATCTAATGGATGTAGATCTTGACTCTTGCTTGGATATGATAGATCTTGAATGAAATGCCAGCTTAAATCATGAAACCCTACATCACAGTTGTTAGCTCCAAAACAAACATGATGCATGAAGACTTTGACATGATGCTTGATGTTTGAATAATGCTCTAGAATGCTTGATAAGCTGCTCTTGAAGACTCTTGAATGCTCTTGTGAATTCTTGAAAGCTCTTGTGAACTGAACTTTGTTATAAGAATGCCCATTCAACTTGCTAGGTGTAAAATGAGTGAAAGAAACTTGTATTTATACTTAATTATGCAAGAATTCCTAAAATTACAACACTACAAGCCAACATCAGATCTAGGTGGCGAATGAGTCCCATTAGGCATAATTTATGGGACCATTTTAAAAAATGCTTAGAAAGGTGTGAAACCATGATCGAGACCCAAAAACCTAGGTGGGACTCATATGCCCAAGGTGGTGTATGAGTTCTAGATCACTAAATCTGGGCCACACAACCTGAAAAACACATGAATTATGATTGGATGTTGATTTATGTTGAGATTATCCTTGAAAAGATGCATTAAACGGGGCTTGTGGATGCAAAATAAGGACAATTAAAGCATAAAGAAGCCCAATTATTAATGACAACCCTAGAAAAGTGTGAAAGTGTGTTACAACACTTTACAACACTCCAAATAAGGCATGATTAAGTTCATTTAATTCACAAGGGCCCAAGGCCTAACGTGAGTGTGTTAAACACATTACAACACTAAGTCAAGGCATCATTAAGCTCAATTTTACAAGGATGGACCAACCAAGTGTGAAAATGTCACTGACAATTTTTTTTAACACGACAAAAATATTGAAAATTTTGTAGCTTTTTTTTATTGAGTGCTAGAGAGTCAAGGCCAAGCATTAGCATCTGATAGGTCTACTTTACTCTCATGAGACACCAAAGTGAAAATGGAACACTATCTCCATGGATTTTATTGTTTGTATTCCTTTATCATCATGAAATAATGATTCCATCATAATGATGGTTGAAAAATTGACCAAGGTAGCAGATTTATCTCTCGCGACGACCACTTATAATGCTTCAATTATGGAAAGGGTATTCCTTAATCATATTGTGTGACTAGATGGGGTCCTTCACAAGATCATATTTGATAGGGATCTAATGTTTACTTCTTCCTTTTGGATAGCACTTCAAAAATATTTGGGCACTCAACTCAATTTTAGCTCTACTTATCACCTTGAGATAAATGGATAGATAAAAAGGGTGAATCAAGTACATGAGGATATTCATAGGATTTATGTGATGAACGAGTAGTCCAAGTGGGAGTAGTATTTATACTTGGTGGAATTTTATTATAATAACAATCATCATAGTTCCTTGGGTATAAAATAATACCAAGATTTGTATGGTAGGCCTTGCAAGAATCCTTTGAGTTGGCATCATATAGAGGACAAGGTTGCCATTGGGTATGAGTTGGTTTGAGCTATGGAGAGATAGGTGATCTAGAGTTTTCAATATCTTCAAGTGGCCCAAGATCGTCAAAATAAGTACGCAATTGCTAAGAGATTGGACCAAATGTGTTAAGTTTGCAGGAAGATGTATTTACATGTGCAACCTCATAAAAGTACAATATAATATTAAAAAATGGCTCTAATATTACACCTCACTTTATGGGACCATTTGATATCTTGGGGTGAATTGGTCTAGTTGCCTACCATTTAGCCTTTCCACATAGCTTGTCATGTATCCATGATGCTTTTTATGTATCAAATTTGAGAGGATATGTAATTGATGTGACTTATGTATTGGACTAGGATGTTTTATAGGTGGAGCATGATCAATAGTTAGCATTAGAGCTTGTACAAATATTGGCTTGTGAAATGTTAGACCTTTGAGGATGGGAGCTAGACCAAGTTAAGGTCCAATGGGACTAATACGATGAGGTTGTAGCTACTTGAGAGGATGTTGCTCATTTGAGAGTTCTCTATCCTTACCTCTTTGAGGGATTCCAAAAGGAAGCCTAATATTAGAGGGGAGAATGGGAGGTCCACTTGTTTCCATCCTATCCACATAACATTTTAATAAATATTTTTAACTTTTGATACTCTAGACTTGCTAATTATGCTTATAGACTATGATACATAGATGTTATATTTGAGTAATTGTGATTTAGTGATGATATAATTAATAACGGAATATGTATTATTGATAATTTCTATATATTTGAGTCTTATTATTTATGATGGATAGTTAATTACTAGAATTGAATTTTATTATTTATGGTGGATATTATGGTCAATGAATTTTATCATGATTTCTTTGTAAGATGTTTTTGATAAAGGAAAAAATGGGTTTTATAGGGACCCGAAACCACCAAGTTTAGAACAAAAGAAAGAGGACAAAAAAGTCTAGTGGAAAGAACATGCTGCTAGAAAGGAAAATACCAGAAAAAGTAGTAGCAAACCACAAAAGACCAGGGAAGTCAATAAAAAACTAGCCGAGACGCAAGCCAAAAAACTAGCAGCAACTAACCCAGAGTCTTCAGAACAGACTCGGTCTCTGTCTCCAGGTCCTGCATATCCTGAACCTCTTTCTTGAATGTTTGAATCATCTACAGCATAGGAGGTGCCTTCCTTTTCAGATTGGCCCTGGTTCTCTTAGAAATCCCAATGTCCTCTTCCTGGTTTTTATCTTTCACCTCTTCCAAATTAACCACCAAGGACCCCTATTGAGCTTTGTCCAATTTTTCAGTCATAGCGTTGATAATAATGGCATTATGTCTTGCCATCCTATTGTTCTATTCAACAATTATCTTCACAGTATTTTTCATTTTTTCCAAATCTATTTCAATCCTTCTCTCCTTGCCCACATTCTCTTGGATCTCTTTACTGACACTGTGATCTTTATTCTCTTCATTCTTCTTGCTAACAGCAGAAACCTTATCTCTCATTTCTTCTAGTTTACTTTGGAGGGCCCAATTTTTTATTTTCAGATCATTGATTTCATGAAAAACCCATTTCGACATTCTGAAATGGTCCATCGCATTAATCCTAGCTATACCCAGGTAGTCAGTAGAGGGTTCCCTATCAAGATTGAAGCAATTTTTTGCAGGGTCGAAGGCTCCAGGGGAAACAATTATAACATCTTTATCCGGCGACGAGACAACAAAGGATGAATTATTGTTAGCGCCAGAATCCTCAGACTCAAGAGAGTCTTCAGAATAAGAGACAAGGTTTTTGACAGTAGAGCTTCTAGGCTTAGACGCAGGGCAGGTTTGAGCAGATTGGGGATTATGGGTTAGAGTTTTCTTGCCAGCCTTAATAGAGGGCAGATTCAGGACCATCCTCACCGGGCTCAAATTGGGAAAATTCCCCAAATAGCTAGGTTCAGTGTCATCCTCCTCGGACTCTAGGGAAGCAACCAACTTTTCCAGGGCCGACATATTTTGAAAATGTTCAACAATTAACCTAATCAAACCAATATGCAAAATAGGATATCTTTTTGGGTTTTTCTTATGGTCATCCAGACTCTTTCTCAAAGAACATAGAAGATAGTGGGGAAGAGAAAACCCTGACCTTATAGCAAAAATGGTTGAGCAAGGCAAAGTGATAGCCGTAGGCCCTAGTGAAACGACCATCCAAAGTTATATACTCCATGATGACACGAAGCACTTTTCTCCAGAGAGCTTTAATGGTGTCGACCTCAAAGAAACTGTTAGAAATTTTCACCAATTTCAATCGTTCCTTATCTTTCTTTGGAAATCTAACCACAACTTCATTAGAGAAAACCCCGTCCCTAAAAAATTTGTGTCCTTCAGTGGACATGCCAGTCACTTCAATTTCTAGTCCTTCAGTTAAAATATTGTAATTTTATTGATATGTTTTGTATAAAATGAATTATTATGAATGTGTTTGAATGATTAATTTATTTAATGCATGAATTTCCTTATGTTTCTATTTATTGAAGTTAAACAAGAAAAAAATATGTTGTGCATATGATAGGATTATAGTAGTTGCTTTGGTTATATTATTTGGATATATATTAACACATGTGTGTGGGTGTGTAGGTTAACATTCTATGACCATGGAAATATTGTGGAGGTATCAAGAAATTAGTGTTGTTCTTTCCCTAGTGCACCCAAGCCTACCCTTGAGCGTGTCAAGGTATTCTTATGTAGTCATGTTTTGTGATGTGGTGTTGCTTAAATTTTTAGTTATGTTGGTATTTATGTGTAGTGGGTATTGGTTGGATTAATTTTCTATTAAATTTCAAATCTGGTCTTAAAATTAAAAAATAGAGGCTATTTTAGGTTTATTTCTTCACTTTTTGTATAAAAGTAAACCCCTAATGTTGAATAGGAGAATTGAGGGGGGAGGGGTGAATTAGTTGTCACAAAATTAAACCTTTAATTCAATCATCAAAACTAATACTTAATACTGCTTAAATAATTAATCATCAAATGCCAATGCAAAAACTCAAATACAACACATAAACACAATAACACCAAATTTACATGGAAAACCCAATGAGGGAAAAACCACGGTGAGGATTAACTCACACTATAGAGAATATAAAAACTGATTACAAGAGGCTCACTGCCTGAAATAAGGCTCATTGCTTGAAACTAGGACTCACTATCTAGCAAGACTAACAACCCGAAGGGATAACTACCACAAAGATACAAAGAAGACAAAAAGACTTGTTATAGAGAGACTACAATCCCAATGCAACAAAGGACTCCACCATAATCACTAGATCTACTTGCATGAATGATAGAGTTTACCTTCTGCTCACTACATCCGAAAACTCAACATTAAGCTTCACACTGATTTTCCACACTCGCAACACACACACTTACTTAATAGAATCAATGTCGCACCAAACTACACTTTCTATTTTCTCTTATTGCTCTTCTTCTTCACTCTTGTATAGTTTCTATCACTTAACTCATCTTGCATTTATACTATCTTCAACTTGAAACATATCCAAAGTTGTCCATCCAAATCCAAATTCAAATTAGGTTGGTGCGAAAACATCCTAGGGTGGAATTAGAATGAGAGCGAACCAAACACATGCTTCATAGGGACCCAAATATATCCAACACGCTTCATCAACCTCGAAAGTAGTATTTCACACAAGGTCAACCAAACTAGTGTAAAACACATAGAACCATTAAGCACAAACTTTCCAAATGCCAAAATTATCATCAATACAATTAGGGATACTCAAATTTAGAACCACAAGTCATAAGACTTCATCAAAGAGAAATCCAGACCAACAAAATTTCTCCTGGACCTCAACCAAAAACATAGAAAACCATAGTTCACAACTAGTGAACACAACTTGCAGTGTACAATAAATCAACAACCAAAAATTTGGATATAGCATCTTCTAACAACCATGAATAACATGTCTGAACCACACAAACATAGGAGTAAATATAGACCAAAATCCAGAGCAACCACTGAACACCTGCAACATATATTCATTACAATTTTCTCAATATCCTCGACATATACAACCAACAACAACTAGTTGATAACCAGTCGACCAGTTGACATCAATGACAACACCTTCAATATTTCCATTCTTGCAAAACATAATGTTTATACCTATGGGTTGGGGTCATGTATTAATGTTTTTAAAATATTTTGAAGCTTTCTAGGCCCATGAAAAGTGGCCTGGAAGATAAGTGACGAGTTAGGGAAAAGGAAATCATATTTGGGAGGTAAATGTCTACCTATTCCCAAGGTCCATTGCATCTAGACAAGGGACCTTTACTTAAGATATTTTGAAAAATTAGTTTTGGGTTAGATCCATGTATGTGAAGTTTGCATCTTATTGGAGAAGGGTTTGGGGAGAGATCTTATAATCTTGGAGTTGAAGAAGGAACTAAGGGTTGAGGTCAAGTCTTCACTAATTTTTTTGAAGAGGTAGGTCATCAAGACCATTTTTTTGTATATGTATATATGTTTTTGTTATTTGTTCAAAATTATTTATAGAAAAATATAAATGGTTATATTATTCTTTCTTATGCAAATTTAGGTTGAAAACCCACTTGTAATATGTTGTGTGAGTCAAAGCTAATATGTGGGTTGGGTTTTTTTTCTGGGTGCACATCTTCCCCATTTGAGGTTAGGATCCACCTATGTGATGGACTTGAGAGAGGTTTAGGCCATCTATTGGGGAAAAAAAATAAAGTATGTTTATGGGTTTATGGGTCATGATGGTTGTTGTGATATAGGTGGGAGTTTTGACCCGATTGATGTATTATTGAGGAGATTATCATCATGGTATGTGTTCCCCAATAGGTAGAGTGTCCCCTTGACTCCCCCTTGTAATGGGTTTTTGAGAAAACCCATTTGTGATGTGACTAAACCTATTGGGCTTATGCAAATTTGTGTACAACATATTTTAATGTGTTTGTGTTGTGATAAATAGGTTTTCTTGATGCCTCCTAGCTTGGGGGTGGGATTTTTTACAAGTCCTATAGTTGCGAGATGAGATAGCATGGTCATGAGAGTTGAAATCTTTATTGTTTTTTTTAGATCTAAAGGTTTTATAAAGACATTTCTCTAATGTTGGCTTGCTATGAAGTCTAAACCATTCATCATCAACTCCATAGAGCATGGGTGTAATATGTTAATCTTGAGTTTGAAATTTGCAATAGGTAATTTTTGTAGGTATGCATTGAGGGTATCAACCCAAGAGGGGTTGGATTTGAAAATTGAAGTTATTTTTTATAGAGGCCTGTATTATGTAACTTCATCATGTGTTGTATAATGCAAAAAGCTATGTATTAAGGATCATCTAAATTCACTTCATGGATATGAGTTGATGGTAGTTATTTACCTTGTTGTACACCTTTGAATGCATTGAAACGTATATTTGTGTTTGTGTGTATTGCTAGTTTGAAGATTAGATTTGAGTCTTACTTATTTACACTTGTACAATAAATATTTAGCTATGATATGATTTTGTAGCATGGTTTTCTATTTGATTAAGAAAAATAGGCATATTGTTATTGTTTTGTAGTTGAAACGATAAGTTATATTTACTTATTTTGTTTAAATCTCATACTTGTATTCATATGAGCAACTTAGATTGTGTTTCAAAAAAAGAGAGTATTCTTATATATACTATTTTTTCATGTTCATTTATATAAAAAACATGTTTTTTTTGTATGTAGACTAGATTTAATAGATAAAGTTGTTAATTATATACAAATCTCATTTTTTTAATCTTGTCGTTCATACTTTATTTTATCAATGTATAAAAGTTATGATTTTTTTTTTAAATTATAAGCATTGACCTCCTCTAATAGAGACACAACCTACATAGGCTATGCATCTCTCTTAGAGGGGTGTGGAGAGGCTATAACCTCCTTTCCAATTTGGGAGGGGTGGTTATAGTAACCATGCCCCCCATCTTCATATTTGTTTTAATTTCTTATAAAGAAACAATAAAAAGACATGAAAAATAAAAAAGAGAGTGTTCCATAAACAAAACTTAGTTTTTTTTTTTAAAATCAAATAATTTATCTAGACACCTCTAGTAGGGTGCAATCACCCAACATAGCTAGTTAAGCACAACTATGGGGATAAATAAATAAAAACAAAATTGACCGATGCTTTTCAAGTGTATATTTTATTTTACAAAATGTATAAAATATTTCTTTATACCTACGACAAAGAAACCTAGGGAGATTTCACCTCACAATAATCAAAGAATAGGAAATACTATATCAAATTCAAACCCATTTTTTATACAGTGGATTGTAAAAATAATTTTATTGTGAGATTTAATAGAAAATACAAGGTTTAAACAAATCAATGTGATGCCCTTGGCTTTGAATTTCTTCGAGATGTAATAGAAGAATTGTAGATATAAGAATACATGAAAAAACTCTATAAATAAATCATACAAACATATATTCTTATTAAATTTTTCATATGTAAAAAATTCAGAATATCATCATGATTTGAAAATGAAAGAAACCCTCATGCTTGTAACTTGCAATCCGAAAAATACAAAACAAACTAAAAAGTGAATAAAATTAAATTAGTTTTTCTATTGTGAAGTGAATGAAAAATAGAAACAAATCGTCTTCCTATATCTATATCCTCCATGCAAATGTCCTCTCCTACAAATATACAATAGTTGAAAATGAAAAAATAAATAGGGAAGAGCAATGGTTTTATGGACCATGCCCATCATTAGGGTAGATTTAAATTTAATTTATAAGGATTAAATTAGACCCAATAAAATGTGACATGAAAGTCATTTATTTTTATAAAATTAATTTTTTCTTTTAAGTTTGAATAGCCTTACTATGTATGTAAATTGGTTTTAATTTTAATTTTTAAAATTTAATTGATGTGTTCTTTTTACAAGGTAGAGATAAACTAGATAAAGTTATTTTTATTTAATCTATGGGTGATCAAAATTTTGTGAATTAGGGGAATACAACCTAATTAAAATTCATGAATGAGATGCATATTTATAAAGGGGAAAATGTACACACACAAGAAATAAAAAAATAATTTATTAAGTGGTAATAATTAATTTTCCATCGTGATTCTAAGGCCTAGGTACCTAAAATTTTATGGATGTAATTATTGGGGTTTTAATGATGAATAAATGTGGTCTTTGAAAATGTTAATGCGGATTTAATTATTTTAATTTTATTTAAATCCTTGATCATAATTATGAGTACATTGATTTATGCTAATTAAATTAATTTATATGGATAGTGTGACCTATGCAATTTTTATATTCTTAACTAGATTTAATTATGAATTTTAAGTTGTTAAATGCCTTCATGTTCTATAGTCTTAATACCCTTAAAATGACATTAAACGATAATAAGGGTAATTTCAATATAGGGAACCTATAGAAATCCTCATACAAACAAATGATTAATAATCTTTAAAATTATTTATTTGGCATTGGTTAATATATCTAGTTAATGTTTGGTAAATTAGAGATCAACAACATCAACCTTCTTCATCATTTCCTAGGGATCTAATGGAGGAGTTCACACAAACCTAGTTGAGAAGGATAAGTAAAATAGTTTTTCATGTTCATCAATTATGATCAAATTTAGAAGAAGCATCAACCTTTGAATTCCTCCAAGTATCTTGTGACATCATGCACAATGATATTTCTCTCTTTCAATTAACCCTTGCCCATGATATATGGGATGAACCCTTACCTCATCATTTCTCAGTTAGACATTTTCTCCTACAGTATTTCAACCTTTAATTGCACTTATGATGTGAAATGATGGAAAATAGGGGTGTCCGTAGGGTTTCCCAAAATGGAAAAGTGGATCCAAAGAGGGAAAAGGGGTCCTATTCTTCCTCAATTCATTAGGAAATGAGATCCACACAATGTAAGGACTATCAACCGAAAGGTGAGTCAAGTCAAAGTGTGAATATGCAAATTTCCCTTATTTGTAAGGACGGGGGTATGAGTCAAACAACACTTTGGGGAGAAAGATTAAAAATAGAAAATCAACTCCAAATTGTGATCTATAAAATCGATTAAGAAGATTTAGCATAACACTGATGGAACCTACAGAATTTCTGGAGAATCTGGAAGAGATAAATCTTGTGTACCTCTCATAAAAAGGTGTTTTTGGAAGTTGACCGAGGACTCATTCGTCCTATGGAAAATGGGTCCTAGCTAGGGCTCTCTAAAATCTATTTCTAGGTTCTCTTCTCTTATGTCTACACTCCTAGATCCCCGATTTTCACCGTTGAACAATTGGAAATAAATCCTGTAGGTGAGTTTTCGTGAGATGACAAATTTGACAACTTTGCAATTTTGCACTTTTGAGATCTTCAACTTTTTCTTCAACATGCAAATCTGCAACACACAAAGAGAGGGGAAAAATGTTGTTTTGCTGGTGAATGGGGGTTTTCCTTGGTCAAACCTCGTTTTGGTAATTAAACCTTGTAATGAAAAGGAAAATCATGAAAGGAATAATGAATGAACAAGCTTATGTCACAACTCACCAAACCCTTGGATGAACCTTGGAATGAAGATTTACAAATTGCATGAAGTGGCTTCAATGGATGTGGATCTTGATCATGAAACTTGATTTGAGACAATGCCTTTGAATGCTTGAATGGATCTTGAAGACTACATCAACATATTAGCTCAAATAACATGCATGATGCAAGAAGACTTGGACATGATAATAGGACCTTGATTGCTACAATTTAATCTTCACAAATATGCCCTTGAATGTCTTGATAATGCTCTAGCTTGATCCCATGAAGTCACACAAAATTCTTCTAGATGAAACATAGTGAAATGACCTCTTATTTATACATATGTTAACATTAATTCCCAAAATTCAAATAACACAAGCCGACATGTGAATAAACATTTGAAATCAAATATCGTTATTTGAAATTTAGGTCCTAGGCCTAAGTGAGTACCCTTGGGCGAATGGGTCCTAGGTCACTTACCTAGGACACACATTCTCCAATGTTAAATGTTATGTTATGGAATTAATGAATGTCGGGTTTTACCCTTCATAAATTATAATTAATTAGGCTTGGATTTGAATTAAAGGGGCCAATTAAGGAAAATTAACCTCAATTAATAAAGCCCTAGATTAGTGTGAAAGTGTAAAGGCACACTTGACAACACCATAAATAAGGCACAATTAAGTCCATTTTAATTAATAAGGCCCTAAACTTAATGCGAATATGTAAAATACATATTACAACACTAAATTAAGGCATCATTTAGTCCTTTCATTTAATATTATTTCCCAAATTAAGTGTGAAAAAGGGATACTTTTTCCTACACTACATTTAGCCCCCACTTTAGTGAGAGTATGACCCCATGTCAAACTCACACTAAAGTATACATTCAAGACACTTATGTATGCAACAATGACAAAGATACTCAATCATACATGCTATCAAAGCCTAGGAGAAGAAAAGGGAGGTGGATCAAGCTTCAATTGTCCCAACGCGATGTGGAACATGGCTATTTGTCCTATACGTTCACAAGAAAAACTCAATGTCCATTATGCAAATGACACATATGCTCACATGGGCTGTTGGAACCTCAGGTCATCCACTAGGTGAGCCTCTAGGAAAGTGGCTTAGTGAAAAAGTAATGCCTCTATCTCAGCTCTCACTATACTTACCATATAGAAGCTATCCCTTTGAAAATTTTGATAGGGCACCACAGACATTTCAATTTTGAGCTTCACAATGTTAACAAGTTGTATTATTCTAAATACTTACGAACATTATATGTGTTAGAAACCAAGATCACCTGCATGCAATCACCTGTCACATGCAAAAGACATGCAAAACCAAAGAAGATGTTCTGTAAACCTCAAAGTAAAAATGCATTATTGAGAATCAAATATTACAAAGAGATCAATCCTTATGAAGGAGATCAAGAAACCCTAAAAGGGAAACCCTAAATGAAACCCTAGTGTGAACACTTAATAATTAATCAATTATTAATGTGCCTAAGTTTAGCTTAAGTAACTAAAGGAATAAGTGACTTAATTAATTAACCAATATGATATAATTAATTAAGTGGAATAACTTATTACTCTAACACCCCCCTTAAGATGAACTTAGGAAGAAGCTAAAACACTAGAAGAAGATGCATGAAAGCAAAGATGAGTCCCGACAACTAGGCCTGATCAGGTACCCATTTACAAATGCAAGAATGAGGTAGAGAAGGAAAACCGAGTGGGACAAAACCCCCCTATAATGAGATGACATGCTGCAAAGAAGCACTGGAAGAGCACTGTGGAGTAACACTGGAACCTTAAACTGGCAAGCAAGGAAAGATACTTCTGTTTACTACTGAAACCAGATGAGAGTCACTGATTGACTGAAGGAATCATGATAAAGCAACAGTAGACTCGATGCCACAGAACACTCAAAAACTCCAAACGGGAACAACCCTGGAATCTATGAAGCAACAAGCGATTATTGAATGATGTATTACTGAAAACGAAGTGAAAAGATGCAAGATGCACCCTCCCAACTGCCAAAACATCCAAGTAATCTCCAAACAATCCATCGGGACAAATCTGGACTAAGCGATCAACCTGGGATAGATACAGAAAAGGTGCATGGACAGCAACATAGAGCTCCTTAATACCTTTCCAATGCCACAAAGATAGCGAAAATCAGAGATCGTGGCAAAAAGTTATGAGCTCGAAAGTCCAAAATAAACATCTAACTTCAAACAGCAATAAATGTAGATAAATAGTAAAATACTAAAAAATAAACAGTACAAATAGAAATTTCTCAGAACCAACTTTCCGGCGATATCTCGTATGCCCGATTTTGATACCGTATGCCCAAGTTATGACCAAAAGAAAAAAATTGCTCCTTTAGGAAAAATCAGGGCTTGGAGGGGCAAAGAGAGGTCGGCTGTATGGATGACGTCATCATGACGTTAGTAAAAGGCGAGCTTAAATTTGACGGCCATTTGGCCGTCGCCTCAAAAATTCGGGCCCCCTGCAAAAAATTAATGAGCCACGGTCACTAATATGACAGGCGGGGTCTGAGTTGGTTGAAGTACAGGCGTCGTCTCGGTCCCCACATGGGACCTGGCAGTGGGCCAGGCTTCAGCGAGGCTAAGCAGTGCAGTGCTGAGAGCTCACAGTGCTAATAAGACCACAGCAGGTGAAACAAAAAAAGCTTCGAGGCTGGCGGAGGGCCGTCCTCCCATCATGATGACGGAGGGCTTGAAGGTGCCTTGAGGCTGAGCTGGCAGGGTGAGCACGGCGGAGGAGGGTAGTGGCGCGGGCTGGTGGCCACCGGGTGGTCAACAACTTATACACTGTGAGCACTGCACAGATCCTGAAAATGACACGTTTTTAAAAAAAAAATGATTTTTGTGCTTCGATCTGCGTGCTGGGGAGGCCGTACGGCCCCCCAGACAATTTTTTTTCTCCTGGATCAATTGCAGCAAAATCGACGAAACGACAGGTGTTCTTAGGGTTTTTGGCCGCTGCGAATGCGATGGCGGTGTCCGTTTGAGCCCAAAGTGTCCCAAAAAATTGGCTACCCCTAAATCTTGCAAAAAAGATGCCTGTGGAAACCCTTGCATTATAAAATCACTGAAAGGCCATATCTTTAGATCACGAACAAGTAGCTGCAGGTCTGGAGCTCTGATACCATGTTAGAAACCAAGATCACCTGCATGCAATCACCTATCACATGCAAAAGACATGCAGAACCAAAGAAGATGCTCTGTAAACCTCAAAGTAAAAATGCATTATTGAGAATCAAATATTACAAAGAGATCAATCCTTATGAAGGAGATCAAGAAACCCTAAAAGGGAAACCCTAAATGAAACCCTAGTGTGCACACTTAATAATTAATCAATTATTAATGTGTCTAAGTTTAGCTTAAGTAACTAAAGGAATAAGTGACTTAATTAATTAACCAATATGATATAATTAATTAAGTGGAATAACTTATTACTCTAACAATATGTGGTTTTGTTCAAAGGGATCTTGCTTAGTTTGTATAAGTTCTTCTTCTTAGGGATCATCGTGCCTAATGTCTCCAAGAGAGGAAAATTCCAAGCTAAGAGAATCACAACTTAGGGAATGCAACACCTAGCATCAACACTAAGAGGAAAGTTGTACGCTAAGAAATATCATGCTCTTGAAGGATGTCAAACCCAATGACACCACCAAGAAAAGGACGAATCACAAGAATAAAGAAAATCACATAGTGAAATATGAGTCTCGATGTATGCCCCCACTTTAAAGTGATGTGAGAAATCAACTTTAAAGTAGATGATATTCAATGCTAACCATAAGACATGAGAGCTTATTCAGAAAGCCCTATGCCAAGTCATATGTTCCTGAATGAAACTACATAATGTAAGGGAAAAGGGGTTTCCCCCAAAAATACATAAGGGATCTATGGATTCAGGGTAAGTATATCTTTGCTACAATGTGATTATAGAGCTTAGAAACATCATCATTCCCCAAATACTCACAAAATAGGAAGAGTGACACACACAGAGTGAAAAAAAAGAAAAAGATTTTGGGTCAACATGGAAGAGACTTAATGTCTTGATGACTTGTGTCATCCCCAAAAGGAAAACACAAGACAAATGAAAAGATAAATGTTTACGAAATATAGAAGAATGTAGGTACAAATAAAGGAATGCACATGAAGAGAGAGATACATCTTGAACAAAATAGTATGGGGGATCACATTACACACATGCATCACACAAAGAAACATGCAAAAGAAAACAAAGAAAAGACTAGTAAGGCACATGTGAGTCAACCTATATCAGGTCGTCTGCATCCCAATATTGTTTGGTATAATAGAAGGAGGAAAACTAGCCAAAGGGACAACATCATGTGCCAAAACTAGGACAAGGCTATCTAACTCCTTACCCCCACTAGGTGCAAGACAAGGATGAGCTGAGGTGATTGATGAGAAACATGATAGAATGAAAAATTAGTATCAATTAGAGTAACTATGTGCATTAACACAAGGAAGTGCACCACAATCCTTAAGATGTCAAATTTTATTACTTAAAGCTTTACATTCATTAGTAGAATGATCATGAACTCTATGATATGCACAAAATGAACTTTTGTTGTAAAATTTCTTTCATGTTCTTGGAGGGAGAGATTGTTGGCAGATGGTTAGCACTCCCCTCAGGATTCGTGACATGGACTAACCACCTCCTATGGATCCATTAACTCTGACAGTTGTATTGGACATTAATAGGTTGCTCTTTTGGTGCAACGACAACTATGGGACAAAAATTGGTATCAAAGCCAAAGTTGGGTTCGAATCCCCTCGGGTAATGCTGAGGGGGAGTTTGTTGGTAGATGGTCAATGCTCCCCTCAGGATTTGTGACATGGACTAATTGCCTCATGTGGATCTGTTAACTCTAACAGTTTTATTGGACATTAACAGGTTGATCTTTTGGTGCAACGACAACTGTGGGCCAACAGAGATATCAAGCGATCTTGGAGGAGTCTCGACAATATACTCTCTTAATCAATAGTAGGGGATATTTATTTCTTAGCATAAGATGTCATACACACAATAGATGATAAGGACTTAGATGAATATGGAGATAAAGGTGGTAAACCTAGGTCTTTCTTGAAAGAGTATGGTATAGACAAGTCACTTGTTCTCTATCATTTTGCTCCATGTTTTCATTATGTCTATGTTTAGAAAGGAGTTTGTATCCAACACCATAACATTCTCCAAACTTAGATGAGAAGGTTTTATGCTTCTAAGAAGGATTGACTTCTTCACAAGAACACAAATCATTTTTAGTTTTCTTAAAGTTACACATCTTCCTCTCATGAGGGATGGGAGTTAAAGAGCCCACATCACCACCATGGGGCGATGTTGTTAACATAGAACTGGTCAAGTTGGGAAAATGAAACACAAGGTTTTTGAGGTGTATATTGTGAGATTTTTTACTCTCCCATAAAGGAAGGTGTAAAATATAATGAACCCCAATAATCACTAGAGCATGTGTTTGAAAATGAATCATTTGTATATGACTCTTTTGGACTTTGAGGGTGAGATTTTGGACTCTTCATTGATACAAGGCATAAAATCTAACGATCCCCAATTATCACTAAAGAGTTTTATTTTAGGTGAAAGACAATCAGGATTAACATCAACTTGTATAGGTTCTATTTATGAGGTTGGAATGAAAGTATTAGGGGAGTTGGAAGTGTTATGATCATGTTTAACTTGTTATTTATAGCTGCGTTCATCTGCTTCAACCATGTATATCTTATTGTTGTATTCAAATTTCATCTCACAGTGAAGAGTAGATGGGACTCCTTTCATAATATGAATCCATGGTATCCCTAGGAGAAGGATGTATGAAAGAGGTCCTGGCATGATATGGAAAGGGGTAGGCACTTGACTATAGGTCCAACCTAAATAGGTAATGTGATCATTCCTAACGGTTGCCTATTAACATTGTCAAAGCCACAAATATTAACATTGTTAAGTTGAATAAGCTTCTTGTCCACACAAATTTTATCTAGGAGATCAATGCTACAAACATTAAGACTCACTCCATTATCTATGAGAGTGTGCCTAACTACGTTTTCATTAATGATCAACTTTATCATTAAGGACTCATTCTTATTTTGAATCTCAAGTGAGGGTGATTCTTGTTGAGTGAATGTGATATTTGACTTTGTCACTTGCATACAATCAAAGGAGGTTGCTACATCATTCAATTTCAAAGAATATTGGATATTATTCTTCTGTAACACTTCTTGGAGCATCCTATTGTATGTAAGTGATGTTTTTGTTAAATCCAAAAGGGAGATGGTTATATGACAAAGTTTCTCAATGAGATCATTCTCTTTTCCACTATGTGAAGGAAAACGAGGAGCAATATGCAAGATAGGTTGAGGCAATGGTAATGATGTAGGTATGTGAGCAACGATATTGTAATTCAATTGCTGTGAAACATTGTTATTATCAAGTTGCCTTGTAAAGTTCAAGATATCTCCTGGTTGCCAAGGTTTCTTTTTAGGTGGTTCTATGATGGGAGGTGACTTAGGAGGCTCACTAATTAAAGAAGATCCAATTTGTGTAGTCATAACCTCAATTGAGTTACCTAGATGACCTTGTAGTGAGGGGGGGTCTAATGTGAACTCATCTATGCCATCCATCTTAGTGTGTGTTGAGGAAAATGTAGAATTAGAAGAGGGACAAACAAGATTCTCATGACACTCAATAATTGGGTCTACTAACACCAAGACACCTTTGTCTCAAATAGGAGAGGTATTGAGAGAAGAGTAACTATGATTGTCATGATTATCTATGCATGCATCCTCTTGTTTCAAAGATTTAGTGGATGGTCTAGGTGAGATGAAGTCCTCAAGGGCTTCATCTAACATATCAAAGTCATCACAACTAAAGGGTTTGAAGTTAGCCATTTATTTTTATTTTTGTTTTGTTTGATGTTTTTGATTTTGTTTTTGTTTTCTAATGATTGCAAGATGTAAATTAATCTATCTAATAATACAATGATGCTGAAAATGAAAGAAAAGTATAGAAATCTAACACTAAATTTCACTGAAATATGCGAGAAATGTTTTCCAAAAAATGTTGCAGGATCTAACTAAATGAGCAATACTTTGAATGCACTAACAAATTGTTTCAGAAATTTAATTCTTAGATCAGAAAATAGTAATAGAAATGCAAACCAGAGACTAAAAAGCACCTAATTTTTTTCCTAAATGTCTGTACAGGGACACATTTTCGGACCTTGGGCGAATGGGTCCTAGATCAGGGTTTTAAAAAAGTGAAAAATGCAAAATTTTTGAGTTGTTTTATGTGTTTTTTGTGCCCGGTTCCAAATTGTAACTTTTGTGGAAATTTTTTCTAGAATTTGATGACCTAATACAAGTGAAATGAAGGAAAAAAGATGAACTATATGACACTTTTTGAAATGCAATTTTGAATCAATTTTTGAATATGAATGATGAAAAGAACACTAAAGTGGATTAAGAAGATTTAGCATAACACTGATGGAACCTACAAACTTTCTCGAGAATATAGAAGAGATAAATCTTGTGTACCTCTCCCAAAAAGGTGTTTTTAGAAGTTGATTGAGGACTCATTCGCCCTATGGCGAATGGGTCCTTGTTAGGGCTCTCCAAAATCTATTTTTGGGTTCTCTTCTCCTATGTCTGCACTCCCATATCCCCAATTTTCACTACCAAACAGTCAAAAATAAATCTTGTAGGTGAGTTTTTGTGAGATGAAAACAAAGGTGACAACTTTGACAACTTTGTAATTTTGCATTTTTGAGATCTTTAACTTTTTTTCAACTTGCAAATCTGCAATAGATAAAGAGAGGGGAAAAATGTTGTTTTGTTGGTGAATGGGGGTTTGCCTTGGTAAAACTCCATTTTGGTAATTAAACCTTGTAATGAAATGAAATAGCATGAAAGGAATGATGAATGAACAAAATTATGTCACAACTCACCAAACCCTTGGATGAACCTTGGAATGAAGATTTTCAACTTGCATGAAATGAATTCAATGGATGTGGATCTTGATCATGAAACTTGATTTGAGACAATGCCTTTGAACGCTTGAATGGATCTTGAATACTACATCAACATATTAGCTCAAATAACATGTATGATGCAAGAAGACTTGGACATGATAATAAGACCTTGATTGCTACAATAATCTTCAATAAATCTGCCCTTGAATGTCTTGAAAATTCTCTTGATAATGCTCTAGCTTGATCTCATGAAGTCACATAAAATTCTGCTAGGTGAAACATAGTGAAATGACCTCTTATTCACACATATGTTAACATTAATTCTTGAAATTCAAATAACACAAGCCAACATGTGAATACACATTTGGAATCATTGAAATACCGCCAAAAACATATTTGAAATTTAGGTCTTAGGCCTAAGTGAGGACCCATTTTCCCTTGGGAAAATTTGTCATAGGTCATTTACCTATGACACACATTCTCCAATGTTAAATGTTATTTCATGGAATTAATGAATGTCGGGTTTTACCCTTCGGAAATTGCAATTAATTAGGCTTGGATTTGAATTAAAGGGGCCAATTAAGGTAAATTAACCTCAATTAATTAATAAATCCCTCGATTAGTGTGAAAGTGTAAGGTACACTTTACAACACCATAAATAGGGCACAATTAAGTCCATTTTAATTAATAAGGCCCTAAACTTAATGTGAATATGTAAAATGCATATTACAACACTAAATTAAGGCATCATTTAGTCCTTTCATTTAATATTATTTCCCAAATTAAGTGTGAAAAAGGGATACTTTTTCCTACACTACATGATGATGTTGTGTGCACATAGCATCTTGAATTTTGTGTACATTCTTGTCTTGTTTGCATTGTATTTATTCTCATTTGTATATGTGTGCATGGTTGGGCATGACAAATAAATAAAAATAATGGATTGAGGCTTGCTTTAGATTAGGTTGCGCCTAGAGCTTAGTTGACTAGGACACTTTTGCTACATGCAATTATGTCTATTGATTAAAAAATCTTTTAATTTTTGTTGGTCTTTACTTGTACTTGTGTTTGAAAGAAATGAGGTATTGGAAGCATCTTAAGTATAATCAAAGGGAAATATAAAACTTATTTAATAGTGAATCAAAAGCCTTTGTTAGTTTTTCAATGATCAAAGACACACAAGACAAAATATATATGTAAATTTCTATTGTAGTATTTATAAATGATGATCTACATAAGTGCATATGTTAGCTTTGACAAATGCTTTCCAATTCAATTGATGTTTTTTAGATGTTGGTTTTTGATAAGTGAATTTTCATGAATTTTGATAATCATGTATATCTTAGAGATTCTCTTTAAATGTACAAAATTAAGTACACAAATTGAAAACATGTATTGGTTTAAAAATTGAAATGGTATTTTTTTCAAAGTATGGGGACAAGATTTTGGATAGGAGCACATCCATGACTTTTTCTTCGAAGAAAAAGTCTTAAAGAAGAATGATTAGTCTTCTTTCTAAAATGAAAAATGTGAGATGTAGGTGATAAATTTAATGACGAGGTAAACTTGTGCACAAAATAAATTAAATTTTAAATGTTAGAATGATAAAGACCAAACATGAGTGTCAAACAAGAGTAAAAGGCTAAAGTATGTAATTTGGTCTTCTATAATTATATTAAATGACAAATCATTAATAGATCCATCTTGTGTGATTATTTAACTAATTTTATTTAATAGTTATTGTTTAAATGTTTTAGATTTTATTTTTTTTGAAATTAATGATTTATTTTTTATTTTAAATTCTACTTATTTTCATGAGATTATAATTGTTTGTACCATATAATATTTTTTTAAATTACACATAGACAAAAAAGAAATTTGTGAAGTATAAGACAATATTTTTTATTTAAAAGTGTTACATAATATAAATCTCCCATTTTTCTACAAATAAAAATCCGTTTTTCTACTCATGAAACATGGATAAATAAATTTGACTCATAAAATTACACGATTGAACCCTGATAACAATATCACAATATAACAACTCTACGATTCTATAAATCTTTTCTATAAATCGTTCTATCTTGTCGAATTGCACAGATAATTTTACACCCAAAAATAACAAGCTAAAATTTCCCTCTGAGATTGTATGGTGATGGAGGGGCGGCAAATCGCACAGTATTTAGCAAAGATATTTATCATATGGCACGTGATTGACAATAATGCATGCCGCTGGAATCTCCTAGTTGCGTGTAAGACTGTGACAACCAGCGCAAAGACTCTAATCTTTAAGTCAAGTCCATAATAATTGCATGGCAGTTTGTGAAGAACGGAAATTTAAAACAAAACATCGTCTCTATCAAAGACCTTTCAACTCCCTTCACCACACGCTACTCTATCCTTTATGCCATTCATTTATTCGTTTCCTCTTCACAAATTATCACCCATCTCTGAATTAGTTCTGCAGTAAGAAGCAATGTCATTATAAAGTCATTATTCTCAAAATGGGATTGGCTATTCCAACCTCTCCAATATCCACCTCTATGGGAGTTATTTCCTTGATTCCATCCATCCTAACATCATTAGGAGCAAAGTCTAATGAAAATAACCATTTAAACTAGTAAACTTGACTGTGTTCCCATAAAATAAATTATATCAAGAATAGTGTTTTGATAATATTTGAAATGGAAATTCAATACTAAAAATAATTTGCAAACAAATTTCAATCATTACTGATGACAAAAACAATCAATTAACTCATTAATAGAAATAATTAAACAATTCAATCAAATTAGTTAACTCATTAATTAAATGAGATAATTAGCTAATTACCTCAATGAAATGGGTAGTAGCTAGTACCACCTCTCCACATTCATTCCACTATCAATTGGGGTAAACTCATGATCCAAAATCAAATCCTATCCTTTCATCTATCTCATAAAAAATATATAAATTAAGATCAAATCTACCATTTCCTCACCCTGATTTGGAGCAAGTAGATGGTATCAAAGTGTGCAACAAAAATCGGATTTTTGGTGACAGCATATCCATTTGTCATCAAAAGGTATTTCATTTTAATTTGAATCATGTTGTCAATTGATTCTATTTATGCAATTCATCTTTTTACTTTATCAAATGTGATGTAGATCCAATTTGAAGTGTATATTAAATTTCATGAAATCTTTATTTTCTGTTTAAATTTCATGCTTACACTTGGTATAGGAGAAATTTGTTTTGTTGCTACAAGTTTTGTGTATGTCTTTTTTTATTTTATTTTTAGAATATAAGAAGTTTTGGATCAATTGTTAGAAGAAATGAAAGAAACTGATTTGCAAAATGTTTCTACAAAAGTAGGCCATTCTAGGCAGTCCGAGCCACTAGGTAGACCATCCCAGAGAAACCAAGTCACTAGATAGGACATCTAGAAGGAATATACCATTGATTAGGCTATAGACCAAGCTACCCCCTTAGGTGTTAGGGATTTGGATGGCATTTTTCTTCAAGTTCCTAAATCTTTTATTTTAGGCATAAGTTTTGTAAGTGTTATAGATTATGTTTTTGCTAGTTATGAGTAATCTAAGATAGTACATTTTTTTGTATGATGCATTCTTTGACTATATCATTTGGATGTAATGTCTTGATAAGTACATGCATTTCCCAAATTATCTTGGTGATATGTTGAATCCTTAGTAACATGTGATATGTATAGTTACAAGATGGCTAATGAATAAGAAAATAATGTGAATCAATCTCAAGCTCCCACAATGCATAATTATCTAAGTTTTATTAATGAAAAATTAAATATCTTGATTTCCATTAGAGTATTTGGATTAGGTTGTAAGTGTGAGGATTTAGATATCCTTACCATGGATAGATATATTATAGTATCATCTTTTCTACTTTGTGTACACCTAGGAGGTCATTGTCCCCAAGAGATGGGTTGGCTTAAGAATTTAAGATTTCTCTTCAATTTATATAAATTACACCACATTGAATTTAGTGCTTTTGTTGGTAGAAGATCTATGGGATCTATATTTATTATTCTTTTCCTTGAACACACTAGATTGAGGATATTCTCCATTTTAAAGTATTTTGACCTAATTTGTTTGTATGCATTTTATTCTACCTATTGAGGTAGAATTCTCTATGGTTGGTATAAATTGTATTCTCTCTTTTGTGAGGTAGTTAGTATGTAGCCACACTACATGGTTAAGAAATGGATTAAGCATGGTTGGGAAAAAATTGGGTATATAATTATGTGGTATTGTATTATTCGTGTGTCATTGTCTTGTCATGTATATATCTTGTATTATATGCTTGATGTCTATATTCAATTGGGTTACTTGTATTGATGTGTTGTAACATATTATAGAGTATTGATTGATTTGGTATTATTTTATTGGGGTGTTATTGATGTTGTGAAATTGGATCATCTTGGTTAGGTTATATGGATTATAGATTTGATTAGATGTCTATGCGAAAGAAAATTGAAATAAAATTAAATAATCATTAAACTTATCTATATTTCATACTCTAGGATTATTTATTTGAGTACTTCATGCCAAATTGATGGTTTGGGAGGAAAGGGATTCCTTTAATGTATAAGTTCAATTACCTTCCCCAAAATACACAATTTGATCTTATAGCGAGTGGCGTGTGTATTTAAGCTAAATAGTGCATGCGTACATTGTAACCTTAAATAAGAACAATAATTTATATGTGATAGATTAGCTCATTGAACCAATTTTACTTATTATAATTATTATTAAGGGTTGTAGCTATTGACTTGATGCATTATTGAGTGATGTACTTGTTGATTCCTAAAATTGTCAAGTAACAACCTTATGGGAAACTCAGTTAATGGGGGGACCAATTACACTAAACTGAGTGACCTCCAGGTTTTTAAAGAAGCTGACTCCTTCTGTATTTGGGGGTTTGGAAAGGGAAAAGGAAACAAATATGTTAAATAGAGATCTAACCTAGGGCGATGTGCCAAGATGTAGGTGTTGGCACAACAAATCTTCCTTTCAGATGGGATTTAAGCGCCCATTCAACAATTTGCATGTCTGAAAATAACAAAGAGCATAGATGAAAAGCCTAAGAATTTTATCAAATAATATAAAATAACTTCCATACACATTTAATGAAAAGAAGAGTCCAAGACATGGTCTAAATCAGCGAACTTATATTGAAATTATAGAAGTTCTACAAATAAACTACTTAGTACAATAACAACATAGTATAATGTTTTGTCAACTAACTAAGAAACATAAAGGATGAAAAAAATGACACAGTCTATGAGTCTTAATATAGTAATCTAAAATAATACAAAGGCCTAGTGTCTTTCCATAATTTTTCTGTGTATTCTCTGAACTCCGAACTCATTTTTGAAAAGTTGGAGTAAATATAGAGAAGCATCCCACCGCTTGAGATCCGGTAACAGAAAAATATTCCTTGGAACGAGCAATGATGTCTGTTGTAATGATTTCTCATGGACGTTGCAACAAAAAAGATTTTGAATCATAGAATGCAGTCCCCTTCAAACTAGATGCATCCCCCTGCGAATGATGACTGTGGTCCCAGTGTGGAAGCAACCAAATTCCCATGCAGACATGTGTCACTCACCCACAGAGTTGGTTAGGACATGTGGCAATAGGGCAGGGCTCGTCGCTCATTCTTCCCTTTTGGTGCTGAAAATACTTTCAAAGAAGACACATGGAGAAGTCTTCATTTCGAGCGTTGACTATGGGGTCCGCCAAAAGATACCCACGAAATGATGCTACGTGGCATGCGGGTGGAGCTCGGTATAGAAGCAAAGGGGAGTGGGCTCTCAAAGGCCTGTGCTGCAGACACATGGAGGCATGGCGGGGCTTGATAAAGTAGCAAGGGAAGAACTCTTTCCAAGGAGCCCGTGGCTGACACGTGGAGAAAGTGGGCAAAGCTCTTCAAAAAGGGGCCCGAAGATATTCAAATACATGAGATGCGGGGCAAGACTTATCAAAATTATAACATCAACCCAAAGGGAGCTCTAGGGATTTTTAATCCACAAGTTTTGGTGACTATCAAGGGCATTTCGCCTATAGAATGGGAAGCCAATTTTTTTTGGTTCGAAGACCAGAGCCTTATTTGATGGTCAATGGAGTTAGAGCTGTGAGAGCGTAGTTTGCAAAGGTAGCTAGCCGGCCTCAGATGGTGTCGATATGGTGCATTGATCTCTTGCACCTCATGCAGGTCAATTACTTCTTTGAAGGGAAACTCCATGGATATCCCAGTCCTAGACTCAAGCTGAAAGAGTAGCCATGCTATTTGATGGGTGATGCCTTCAATGTCCTCCATAGTAGGGGATTGACTAAAATTTTGGAAAGAAAATAAATCCTACTTCTTTTCATCAATTTTTTCTACAATATGCTCCATTGTGGCCACTGAGTCATTAGAGAGAAATGGGGAGGGCAAGCCAATTTGAGTTAGTTGGGAGAATTTCACCCACATACTGTTCATAGTCTAACTCAATGTTACCGAGCAATCACTGGTATGGAGGATGGCCGCATGGCAATTGATGAATTCTTTCGCCTTTTTGGCAGCTGACCTCCGGTCTTCAATCCTTGCGCTCACCAAGTCTTCATTCGCCACCGTGTATAACTTGTCTAGCAACTTCTCTGCCTCGGGTACCCTTTCTGTGATGAACTATGGGAACTGTTCAATTGTTCCATGAATCTCTCTACTCAAACTTGCCACTTCTGCCATGAATTGAAGCACCGACTAAAGAGTCAGAAAGAAAGTCTAGACCTTCTCCCAGTAGGAGATGTATAGTTGTTGGACTACTGAAAGGATATTTTATTGAGCAGCAAGGGGTTGGGGAGGATTCTTCAAAACACCAATTTCCATCTCCTTCGACCCGATATCCTGTGTTAGCTCTTCAATTTTCTTGTTTGTTGCGGAGAGCTGTCCCTGCAAATTTTCTAACTCAACATCCCTACTCTACAATAGCTCCTCAACTTGGCTCTAGGTTTCAGATTCATTTTCCAAGGAAAGATTTACTTCCTAGATCTCCTTTTCTTTCTGCTGCATTTCCTGCTCCAATTGAGCTCGCTGTTGCCTATGTTCCTTAGTTTTATGTTGTATTTCTCCTTCTGCCCAAGCTAATCGGTCTTGTAATTCCTAGTTTTTCTACTACATTCCAGCGACTAGGTTGGGATCCAGGGACTGGAACTTTACAAGTTTCGCCTGAAGTTTGGCACTTTCCACCTACGCTTGTTGAGACAAGCATGCAAATTCGGCATCCCTTGCCTTGTCCTTCTTCAGTAGGACCTCCATCCTTTCCTTGACATTTTTGAGCTCCTCTTCCTTCTTCTTCAGTTGGCAACTATGCTTGAGGAAGTTAATAGTCACCACTTGTTGGGTCTCCTCCATCAGTTCAACTTTGTCTTGTGGTCGAGCTATGCACAGATTGATTCCCATAGCATGAATTGTGTAATCCTTTGGTCACATCTCCCCCTGTGGTTTGATGGTGTTTGGATGCATGGTTTCAAAATGCAATGACTGCTGAAATTCATTGAAAAGGGTCTACATGCATGGCTTGGCCGACTTTGTAGCATCTTTGTCTTTTCGCTTTTGGACCCTGATAGCCCATGCTGCTTTTGTTCTGTCACCTTCCCCAATAAATTTTACTAGTGATCTAATCAGCTCGCCAACAAAGGGCACACTGAGAGGAAGGGAAAAAGGGAAAGAGAGAGTAGTGGTTTCAGATGATGTCTTCTTTGGAAGAGAGACTGTTAATGGGGAGAAAAAAGGAATGTTATACCAAGGCCTAGTCTAGGAAGTGACGAAAGGACTCATGGGGAGTGGTGGTGGTAGCGGAGATGCAGAGGATACCATCTGTTGGGAAAGATGAGTCAGAGCCAACGCAGTGGGAGTGAAAGGAGTGGCAATGGAAATTCTAGATTGGGCTCTAATGAAAGGTGGAACAGATCGCGGGGGAGTAAAAGCTGCACATCCATTTTGGGAAAATTGGGAGAAACCTCTCGCAGGTGTGACAACAGCAAAGGAAAGGTCGACACTTGAAGGAATTGGGGGCGCAGATACAACAGAGGTAACCAAAGATTGTGAAGTTAGGAGAGGGAGAGAGAAAGATACCTGAGGTGCAGAGGATTTTGATCCTTGGCTCGTTGTGTAGGTTTTTGTGATCCTTCTCTAGAAGTTGCTTCCGTGCACGACCTCTTATTGGGTGGAGAATTGTCCACCTCTATGACCTTTGAAGGCTGTTGGGATACCCTGGGTCTTTTCACAACCCATGTGTGTGGCCGTGAGGCTTTCGACTGTGATGTAGCCACCCGCACTTTCATTGGAGACTTGCCAAGTTGCTCCGTCGCTTTTCTAGTTTTCTGCGCTGGGGACTTTTTCTCTTCCTTTCCCTTCACTGTATATTTTATAGCTTCCTCTAGATCTATATCCTCATCATCACTAGCATCAGTATCTTCACGCCCTCTGTTCCATAGATCATCGAATCTTTCATCTTTGTTTATCTCTTGGAATGGGGCATTAAGGCATTTGGTCTCCTGGCAATAAATCCTAAAGTCTGCAATTTTCTCTTCGCTCCACTGCCATTGCAGAGGGTGGCTCCCATTTGGTGCTTGTCATTAGGCTTCTCCAAAGGAAAATAGAAAGAGAGCCATGGCGACCTCTTATCTTCAGTAGGAACATAGACCATGTCCACAAATAAATCATCATGTCCTGATTGTGGATTCTGTCAAGCTTCGCAGTAAGGCCGAGAGCTGTGAGTCACCTTAACGTTTAGGTATGCTAAGTCATTATCGGGGTTATATTTCCACTTATCACAAATTAATACCAGCCCCAGATGATCTAGCTTTGCTTCTAGCAGACCATGTGTCTGCTTCTTCACCATTATCACTGTTTTCAAGCTCAAAGGGCAGAAGAAAAAAACTTTCTTATTTTTACCTCTGCAAAAGTTGTCGATAATCAACAGTTACTGAAACACCTCAAGGGCCAATACCTTGTCTGTGATGCATACCGGGAGCTGGAATGGTTCCTTGGTAAATCCATGCAACCTAACAAATGTGAAATCCTCCCTGAAAAACCAATCGTAAGGAGGACAAAAACTTTGCATCCACCCTGTTTGCTTGACGAAAAGTTGATAAAGCTTTCCATCCTCGCTAAATCTTGCAAAATCGGAGTCAAGAAACACTCCAAAAATGCATAGTAATCAAAATTTATAGAAAGGAGGGGATTACACACAAAAACTGACCTTCTTACTCCATTTTCATCAAAAATAGCCAAGCCCATACGGTTTCTAAAGAAGTTAGGGTTTTGGTGAAAAAACATGTGAGCAAGGAGAGAAGAAAACCTAAACTTATGTTGTGTGATGTATTCCTTGATTTGGTTCAGCATTTCCCGGATGATGACTTCTGTGAAGTCATACTAGAATAAAGAATGTTACCTTCTCAACTGAAAACCAAGAACCTTTTGAAACTCTTCCATGTACTTGTCACTGTCTATGCTGCAAACAAAATCCATCATAGGGAAGACCTCCTACAAGTCCAAGTTAAAAGTGTTGTGCGTGACAAGAATCTGTGCTGGCTTTGCAAAATCTTCCTTAGTCCTTTTGGTTTCTTGGTTATAAAAGTCCAAAGCAAGATTTCTGGTCTTCCAGAACTCTTTCACTTTTTTTGGAGTGAACATCTCCATCTTTTCTACTCTAGAGCCTTTTCTGGTGTGGATGCATAGCATATCCCTGATGGAATCCATGCTAATCACAACCCTCAATTCCCAGCCTTCAAAGGCATTGGTATCTGGGTTAAAATGTTGCATGCACTTGTGGACTAGCTCTAGGTAGTAATGCACAAAAGGAACCATTTACTACGGGAGACCACAAAACCATAGCTTGTACACCAAATATTGTTGGCTAGTGGCCTGTTTCATTCTCTCGCAGGCTGCTTCCGGGCTAAGACTCTTAGGGTTGGTTTTAAGGATGGGGTCATGAATGTTATCCCATTCCTCTATTATCAAGGTCTAGTTCCTATGAGCCTTCTTGTCCATGACCCGCGTGTGGATCCACTTTGGCTTCTTTGGTATCCTAGGTGAAGTGTAAGAGACGTCACTAAAAAATATTAGCCATTGGTGCCACATGCATGGTGTCAAATAAGCTTTGGGTAGCCACTCCTTGTGCTTCCATCTGAGGATTCTGGGCCATTTAGGATTTTGTGGACCTTTGCAGTGCTCAAATTTTTTGCAATTCTCTTGGGTTCTTTAGAAATTTTTTCACTCAAAGCTCTTTGCACTGAATAGCATACTTAGGAAACTCTTCACAGTGTTGTTCCTTCTCATGCAACACTTAGCCTTTTCTCGACTTGAAGTTGTAGACAATGGTTTCCTTTTTGCAATAAATTCAGCATGTACTGCCAACTCTCTTGTTCATGTGAAATTAATTCTTTTCCTTTTGAAAAGAAAATAATTCATAATGACGATTAGTCATTATGTCCTACGACGCAATTTCCTAGGAAATTGAGCCGATGATTGAAGGCATACAAAACCTTTAGCATGCTTTGCAATTAATATCTTAAAAAGAATGATTAAGCCAAAGGTGTGATGATTACACAAAAAGATTTGAGTTCATCCTTGGAGAATGGAAAATTCCCACAGTGTGACACATTGGCACTTGACTATGTGGATGATCACTTGGGACTGCCACCGGTTTTAGCTAATTAATTACTTCTTAACTTCGCATGCAACAATTCGTACACAGTATACACAACTGGGTGGGATTCTCGTGTTTTCTCTTGGTGGTAATTTTGAGTTGGCTCTTGATGGGATTTTTGAGTTAATACTCGATCAACATCATGCTTATCACCAGGGATAACTTTAAGAAACCCCCCCCTCGGCGAAGGTGTAAAATCCTGGCGAATCTTTCCTTTTATTTGAAAAAATATATTAATTTTCCTGGCGAATCTATGCACATTATTAAAAAAAATTATAAAATCTTGGCGAATATTAATGAATAATTGGTAAAAATAATAATCACAGTGGCGAATCCTAGTGAATAATCACTAAAAATATTAATTACAATGGTGAATCTCTCCTTTTAAAATTTGCTAATGATTGTTGATTTACAATGGCAATGTAAAATCAACAAATGAAATTGTGCCACATGTTGACACATCACTCATCCATTGCCTTTGACTATCACACCAAACTGTTGGTCATTCCTTGTGGTCTCCACCAAGACACGCGTACAACACTTGTGCAATTCCAAAGAATCAAGATGGGAATCTACAATATTTGCAACAAGTCTCCAGAAAAAGACTTAAATATTTAACTCCCAACCTCCAAGTGGTCCCCACATCCATCGACATCCAAGCCACTGTCGTATGCAGTCATCAACATCCACACAGACTAGTCCCACCATCCATTGGCTTGTCGTCCAGTCAGGGAAACCAAAAACTTCACAACCTGTAGTTGGAGGTTACGAAACTCCAAGATGCCGTGACAATAAAGAAGATCAACTAGTCAGGAAGTTAAGAAAATTTTGAACACCGCAACAAGGTTCCAAGGTTAGAGAAGTCAGCGATCCCTCGACCAACACACTTTTTCCCTGTTTCAAACTTTGAGAACCCCACGACATAGGTTACAAGGTTCAAGTTTGGGTGATAGGCCGACAATGAAGACCATTGATTAGCTTTTTAATCGAATGGTTGCAGGTTGATTCTATGACCTAATACACACGTGCCTTTTAAAAGGCTTGTTGAGGCCCATAATTTGTTTTGGGCCACATGATTAGGTTTAATCGTGTGGACCAAACCAAATTCTAGGCCTCAACAAGCATTTTAAAAGGAATGTGCGTATTAGGGCATGAAATCAACATGTAGCCATCTGATTAAAAAGATAATCGATGATTCGATGACAATAAATAAAAAACCTATTCAAGGCTAAAGTATCCCTAAAATTAAATGCTAATTTATTATTGTGGCGATATTTCCCCAAAATTAATCATAGTAATATAATATTCCTAGTGAATTTAATTAATATTTGTAATTATAGTATAACCTACTGGTGAATCAGTTCCAATGATGCATCATTTACAGAGGTGAATTAATTGAGACGAATTTTTTTTTGTAAAAACCTGGCGATTCAACATCCTTTTTAGCTTGTACTATTATCCATTTCTAGAAGTCCTGATTTCAATTATTCGCCAATTGGTGAAGATTCGCCAATAAAGTTTTCCCTGCTTATTTCACACATGTACCTCAACTATTTCTATAAGTAGACCCAAAGACAACAACAAAATTGCACTTGGTAATTGGGAAGAATTTGCATTTGGTAGTTAGAACTAGAGGTAGACACAATGAATACTCCAATTAGGCTCACTAGCAACAGGTCTTAGGCAGCTTTCCTTGGAGAAGTTTCTGCGTCTGAAACGCATGACAAAGAACAAGCATTCTTTGGAAATTATAGCAATGAAGTGGGTACTGGGTAGGGATTTCCTAGAATATGAGGATAAGTATAGGGACAATATTGAAAGTTTCTCTCATTTCATTGCCTCCTTGCTCGATATATAGGTACCTAAGAAGATGATCCTATGACTTACCATGGAGATCTTCCTAAAGTGCTACCTCGATGGGCTTGGCGAAGTGGTGACAAATGCAGTGTATGGCCTTGGTCTTCCCATGATGAGTGACCTCTGCAGATGCATTGAAGAAGATGCAATCGTGTCATGGATGCCATTCCTGAGCGGGTTTCGCGTCATGACGCATGGAGAGCACCATCAGAGAGTTACTCATGCTTGCCACTTCCTCTTGCACTGCTACAATGTGGTGTTGTTCTATGATGTGGAATGGTACATTGATTTTAGAAACCTGATGTTTCCTCCACTGCTTGCCATTACTGCTGTTGATACTCTTGCTGCTAATAATGCTCCTACTATTCATGAAGTTGTTCCAAATGCTGTTGATGCTAACGTTGCCCCCGTTTGAAGAATGAAATCCTGTCTCCCATTTTTGTATATATGCCTTCAAAGGATTTTAATACATGCTTGAAAAGTCGTTTAACATATATATACTCGAAAAGTATGGCCTGAGAGCCATTTTGGAAGTGTAATATCAAAGTATATAATACCGTATAATGAATATACAACTTTTTAATCATTTTTTTATCTCTTTTACTTTCTCTGCTTCTTGTATTATGGGTTGTTTCTTAGAAAGACCAGCCAAACAAAAAACACAAAAAACCCAAAGGAAATTTACATAATTACATATCTACATTGGCAAAGTGGTTAATAAAGCTTAATTGAACAATTTGAGGTGGATTCCATTAACTGGAATCCCCAATGCTTCTTTTTCCATATTTTCCAATTCAAATACATTATGTTCCTTGCATTGAATAATTTGAAAAGGGCCTTCCCACAGAGTATCAAATTTTCCATGTAGGCTAGGCTTCGCGGCCCTTTCATTGAATTTTAGCACTAGGTCTCTGCATTTAAGACCCTGGTCTAAGGTCTTCTTGTCAAACCACCTTTTAACCACCTATTGGCGATTAGTCATGGCTATCAGGGCTTTATCTCTTTTTTCCTGCACCTCTAGTAACTCAGCCAACTAGACCTCCATGGCTCTGTTCTGTTCAACTTCTAGAGATTTGAGTAGCTGTATTGTGGGAATTTCCATGGAGACAGGAAATAGCGCTTCCTTTCCGTATACCAGATCATACAACAAAGTCTTAAGGACTTGCTTAAGAGTTATCCGGTTTTCCTAGAGCGCTGCCCGAAGGTTCTTATGCCACTATTTTTGATGCTCCGACCCAATTATTTTAATGAGTTAGACCAAATTCTTATTAGTCGACTCAACTAGACCATTTCCCTGCGGGTAGTAGTTTGAAGATTTTTTTTAGAATATGCCATGATTGAGTGTAAATTGACATACCTTTGAGCCTAGGAAAACCTTAGCATTGTTGGAGATGATGGTCTTCAGTGGGCCAATCCTTGTCACCAGTTCTTCAAGAAAGTTCACAATCTTTGTCTCTATCGCATTCTTCAGGAGCATTGCCTCGGTCCATCTGGTAAAGTATTTTGTAGCAGTGAAGATCCATTTGTGTCCAACACTGGAGGTGAGATTAATCATCTCGATAAAATCAAGGCCCCATTGTGTAAAAGGTTCATCAACCACTATTGGATTGAGAGGCATTGCTGAGTTTTTCCTTCTTCCTGTGAAGAATTGGCATTCTTTGTAGGCCTTAACCAGAGAGTGTAAGTCATTGAATAGTGTAGGAAAAAAATATTTGGCATACATAATTTTGATGGCAGTGGTCTTTGAAGAGAAGTGTCCACCCATGAGACTGTTGTGAAATATGTCTAGAATTTTCTTTGCTTGCTCTATGGTGATGCACTGTAACAGAATATTGTTGAAGTTCCTTTTGAAAAGGACTCCTTCGATGAGCGCATATCCGCTATTCTACAATCTATAAAATCTTTTCTTCTGAGAAGGGAGGCCCGCTAGATATTTTTCGGTCTGCATAAACCTCATCCGATTTTCCAACTAGCAACCTTTAGACCCAGATTCATTCGTTAGAACAAGCTCGGGTTGTTCCTCTTCAGCTGCCATTTCTTGATCATGCGCCAAATACTCACACAGTCCTCTCCCTGGGATGGTCTTCATGGGTCTGACCTCAATTTCATATTCAAGGATTTTGGTAATCTAGTTGGACCTTTTCTCTGTGATTTCTCCTTCCATAATGTACTCACACACACTGGAATGTGCGACATATACTATCATCTTGTTGCAAGATATAAGGTGTTAGAACTTCTTGAGCCCCATAACAATGATGAATGCTTTCCTTTCAATGAAGTTATAATTCATTTCATAATCATTTAAGGTCCGAGAGTGGAATGCTATTAGATGTTCTCCCTTTCCCTCATCATCCTTCTGGGTCAAAATAGTAGCAATGCTGGATTTGCTATTGAATACATACATTATGAAGTCCTTTGATAGGTCTGGGTTTACCAGAACAGGAGCTGAAGAAATAGCATCCTTAACCTTTTCAAAAGCTTCTTTGGCCTCTTTTGTCCATTTTTATAACTGATCCTTCTTGAGCATCAGCGTAATAGGTCTAATTAGTCCTGCAAAATCAGAAATAAATTTCCTCACAAAATTTACATTTCCCAGAAAGGACTGAACTCCCTTCTTGTTGACTGGTAGGGGAAGCTCCTTGATTTCCTTGACCCGCTCTAGGTCAATTGAAATTCCATCCTTGGACACCACGTTTCCCAATAGCTCTCCTTGCGAAACTCTGAAGACACATTTTTTTGGGTTCAGGGATACCCTAAACTCCTAACATCTTTTAAAAACCATTTCTAGATGGTCGAAATGATCATCTTTAGACTTAGAGAATACAATCAGATCATTTAAGTAGATTAAGATAATCTTGTTAATTAATTCTCTGAAAGCAATATCCATTGCCCGCTGGAAGGTAGCTCTCGCGTTTGAGAGACTGAAGGGAATTTTCGCATAGGAAAACATTCCCCACTTGGTAGTGAACGTTGTTTTGTGTTGGTCTTCCTCCTTTACCTAGATCTAGTTGTAGCTGAAGAAGCCGTCTAGTAGAGAAAACATTTCTGAGCCAACCACTGTTTGCAAAATAGACTCCATGGAGGGCAATGGGTAGTGGTCCTTCAGGGATGCTCTATTCGGGTCCCAGAAATCAACACACACACAAATTTCTCCATTCTTCTTCCGAATGGGAACCAAGTTAGACACCCATGTGTTGTGCTTGATTGGGAAGACGATCCAAGATTGAATTAGCTTTGTCAACTCTTGTGCCATCAATGCCTCAATCTTAGGATTTACTAGTCTCTGCTTCTGGCGGACAAGTTTTGCTCCTTCCATCAGTTCTATAGTATGCTGGATGATTTCAAGATCATATCCCTTGAGGTCATCATATGACCAGGCCACTTCTCCATATTTTTCACAAAAATGGATGAGCCTTTCTTTATCATGTTGTGGGACATCCTTCCCGACCTTGAGCTTCCTTTCATCACCAACTTGAAGATAAGCTTAGTCACTTTTTTCCACCACAAACTTCCTCTTGTCATTCCTTGCATCGTCACAATCGAATAGGTTTTCAAGAGTGACCAATCCTTTTGGAAGCTTGTTGGACCTTAACTGAATAATTTTCCCTTCATAGGCCTCGACTATTCTCGGTTGGAGTTGCTCAGTGAACTCTCTTGACTACTGGATGAATGAGGTGATGTGTTCATCACTTTTGAACACTTGCCAACTTTGGTTATTATTTAGGATTTCTAGTCAGACAATCACTCACATAGAGTGTATGTTATCAATTAGGTCAAAAATAGGGTCAAATTGAGATTCGATTGCTGCCATGCGATCCACATCTGCATTTTTCTCTCTGGGCACTGTCTAGATATTGAAGGCTTCAAAGCTTTCAATCAGGTCCTAAACTATATGTCTATAGGATGTCATGTGGAAATTCTTGGCTGCGAAGATCCCTTAGACTTGATTGACTACTAGCTCAGAGTCTCCGAACACCATTATTTGTTTAACACCCATCCATTCCACAAGACTCAGACTTTTCACAAGGCCTTCATATTCAGCTTTGTTGTTTGAACATGCAAACTGAAAGCGAAAAGACCTGAGGGTATTTTCATTGGATGGGGACGTCAAACATATCCTGGCTCGTGCACCAACTTTACATCTTGCTCCATCAAAATGAAGAATCCATAGCTCTAAGGCTTGACCACCCTCGAATTCCTTCATGACCTTTGGAATCATTTGATCTTCATCATAGATGACATAGGTTCCCAATCCGGTAGCATGATAATTATTGAAAGGATCAGTGTCTATATATTCACTCAAGAGGACCTCTTCTTGATCAGTCCAGTCTCCAGCCAGCTTCTCATCCTTGAGTAGCTTAGTACAATACATTTCCTCTTTGGTGATAGAGGTATGAGCGGCCTCAAAGTTGATCATGGTTTCATATATCACATATTCTGAATGTAGAGGTTCTGACACTATCTTCATTTTAGCTCCATGTTTGGTCCTGAGGATCAAGTGTGACTAGTCCAAGGAAAGATATCTACCTATCTTGGAAGTGAATTCCTTGGATAAGCAAATACCGAACATGGGGAGAATGTCTATGATCATAGTATCTTGTGGAACTGTGATACTAGGGCAAGAGAATAGAGTCAAGGGAAGGTCTTTAATGACACCTATGGTTTCAACCTCTTTCCCATCAAGTTGCATAATCCCTCTTTTTAAAGGTTCATAACTAAGTCCTAAGGCTTCAACTATCTGCTTGGGAATGACTGTGGTACTAGCACTAGAGTCAATCATAGAATTGTGCAACAACTTCTTACTGACAATGAGAGTCAAGAAGAAGGGTTTCAATTTAGGCTTACCTTTACTTTTAGTGGAAGCTTCCTCTGTACTATTTGTGAGGACTTTGGCTAGAGGTGGAGAATCAATGGCCTTTCCCTGGCTCTTTTGCTCTATTGGTTCTATGCTAGTATCTTCGAGTAGGGTCTTCCCAAATAATGACTTCTACTCTAGAATAGCTAAGATATCCCAAAGAGATACATTAGTAGAGGACTTTTTCAATTGTTCCACCACACTGAATGTCAATGGATTCAAAGGCTTCTGTTCCTTAGCCCTTGTTATAACAATCTCCTTTCACGACTGAATTTGTTGTGCAATTGTAGAGGTACTAGGAGTTTGGTCGGGGACACTTTTGGGTTGCGAGATGACCGGTTCACTTGTGAATCTCCTTTTAGAGCGAGTATTGTAATATGAATACACTTGTGAGGCCTTGGATGTGGAGGCCTCATTTTCAAACACCGCTTCCTCTTCTTCCATCCATGAGAAGAGCGCGTGGTCAGGAGCTATATCTGTCTCTTACTCTAGGGACATTCCTTGCATTTGCACGGTGAGTACCATGTTTTCCATTTGCGGAGAGTCATATACATAACCTCTTGAATCTAATGCCATGCCTTGGTTGTGCTATTCCACCACTCTTTGTTGTAGATTACCGTGCGAGCAATTTTGAGGCATATGCACTTCATTGCAGGGGAAGCACCAGGGATTGATATCATCAACAAGATTATTTTGTCCCCCTATAAGCTCTCTATTAGAGCTTGGGTGAGTATTCTATAGTGGAGTAGGCACCGACACCATTTGATTACTTGTTTGAGTCTGCAGATTTGTGTGCGAGCCTCCTTGGAACTGATTTTGCTGATAGGAAGATCTTTCGCCTTGATAATTTTGGTAAGTTGGATTTAGAGGCATGGACTGGTTCCACTTGATGGTAGTTAATTCATTTGATATGCTCCACAACAACTCCTTGACATCGCTCATCTCATCCTTTGAAGAATTAGACGTAGAAGCAACACTCTGCAACACACTCGGATATGCGTACATAGATTGGGGAGGAGCAACCACACTGGTAGAAGCTATCTCTTGGGCGAGAATCAACAACTCTACAAATATAGGCATTGTGGGCTGAGGCGGTAATTTTCCAACATCGATCAAATTATCCTCTGGCTGAACAACGCTATATGCACCTAGCAAGGTGTTCCCACCAAGGGACTGGATCATCATTGAAATGTTGACATTAAGAGACTTTAGATAGAACATGAATGCCAAATTTGTAGGCAGACGGATTGCAGGCTAAAACCTTTACCAAGTTGTGTGAAACCGGGCATTAAAGTCAGTCATGGCCTCTTGAGGGGCCCGCTTTATAGTCACTAGCTACTGAAATAGTGAAGACCGATCTCCATTGTTTGAAAACTACTCATAGAAAGGATCTTCGAGCTGATCCTAGGTATTGATAATATTGGCTCCCAAAGTGTGATGCCAATCTAGCACCCTGCCCTTGAAAGAGGCCGCGAGCAACCTCAACATGACATTTTGGTTGGTAACACCTTGCACCAAACACATGTCTACCACATCTTGGAGATGTTCGGATGGTGTTTTCGAGCCTTCCCCAGTGAATTTTGGTATAAATTTTAAAGCAGAGGTTGGGATAGGGTCCCAAATGGGTGCTATTGGTGCTATAAGAGGGCTTCTGGTGTCCCATGCCACATAATTTCTGTTAGCAATCGACAACATGGCTGGTGGAGGGATCAAAAAGTTCACTGGATGGGTTCTTGTTCGTACTATTACTAGCAGTGGCACTAGTAGGCCAGGGTTGTTCACGGTTTGGGATCTAGTTGTGAACCCCTAATTCGAAGTGCCTACAAAAACACAACAAAAAACAATGTTAGAGAGTTATTTTGTAAGCATGAACAAGGATTCCCCATGAAATCCATTCACAAAGCTAAAAATAGGAAATAGAACAAAGAAAACAATGAATAACATAATGGAAATATGAAATCCTAATTTAGCATGCAAACACTTGATCCCATGGGGGAGTTGGTGCAAATAGGTGTGTGGAGATTTGCCCTTTCCCAACTCCTTGAATGAAAATGTTGATTGAAGATGATTGATCCACTTGATAAGTCCCTCAATGAGCTCCAAAATCTGCAATAAACTAGTTAAGAAGATGGATGGAATTTGAGAGATATTTGTGCATAATAACTTTGCATAATTGTGGATGATAAAATGCATGGTGAAGCATTCTATTTATAGAATGTTGAAATGGAAACAAAGCCAAAATAGAGCAATGTGGGACAAAGATTTGGCCAATGGAAAAATGCCACTTGTCCAAATGTGATTGGATGAGGAATGAGCAAGTTTTGACAAATGTGCCAATAAATGCATTTTTGAATTTGAATTTTGAGAAAAGACATGTAAGAGGGGGAAAGAAAATTGCATTAAATGCCACTTGGCTCAAGGCAAGGACATGTAAGAAGAAGTAAATGCCTTGTTGGAAGGACTTGTAAGAGAGAGTAAATGACATGTTGGAAGGACATGTCATTCAAATTTTGAATTTGAAATAGAAGAATATTCCTCCAAAAGATGCTTTGTTGAGGGAAAATGAAGATTTAATAAATCAATAAATTGATTTATTTGTGCAAGTGGAGATATCTAGAGAATGCAAGTGGGTGAGATTAGTATTTAATCATGGTTAGATTAAATAAATGATGATTATGTTAGTTTAATGATGATTAGGTGAGTTGACTTATTTTGACTTAGATTTTTGGATTAATTTAAATCAAACAAGAGAGGAAATGATTTAATGAGTTTAATTAAATAAACATGTTTTGATTATTTAATTAAAGAGATTGAAGTAAGATTAAATTAAATAAGATTTTAATTTATTCAATTTAATAGATAGAGACTTTAGAGATTTAATTAATAAAATTAATTATTTAATTAAAATAGATGGAGAATGATTTAAGAGACTTAATTAAACACATGATTTGTTTAATTAAGAGAAGAAAACAAATGAATTTAATCAAATAAAGATATTCAATTAAATGGTTAGGTCAGGGGAATGATTTAGGATGAAATGATGTTAGTAGTCAGAGTTAGATGCGCAATGTCAACTTGTACATTTTGCGTGTCTACATTTTGCCCCTCTTTGAAGCAATGTACTTGTTGCATTGATTCAAAGAATGATCTTGTCATGATCAAAATCAAAAAAATTCTGATTTTTTGGATGCCCCACTATTGCCCCAGTGAGAAGAATTGCACTGGTATATTGCCCCCTCGAGATGTTGAATGGGAATGCCAATTGCCAATCAAAATCGTGATAAAATGTGAGAGGAGTGGTTGATGTAGATGAATGGACATTCATTAGCTATGGGTAACTTCATGTACCAACTGGGATAGAAATGTTAGTAAAGATAGAAGAATGTGATAGAAGAATGAAAGAATGAGATGATCATGCAAATGATGATGACTACTTTCCGTGGAGTTGGGATTTTCAAAGGGCGAATTTCCTTATGTTTGATAATACACGCAGTACTATGCATCAAGGTATCGAGAACCAGGATGGCGTTGTACCTAGTGTGATGGACTTTGACTCAACAAATCAGATAGGAGTATTCTTGTTCACACCTGACATACGAAACCCTGTCTAGAAAATAGTTCAAATATTTCAAATATCTTAGACCAAAACATAGGAAGGCGAGCCTTTCTATGTGGTCAACAAGAAACTTAAAACACCCTCGCTATAGACTATACAAAAGCATGCATGACCAAGGTTATATTACAAAGATATCCAACAAGCACAATAGACAAAAGATAATGATTATTACCCCATTCCTATCTCTCTAAATCCTTCATTCGGACATCGTCGAGAGGTCCTTGGAATGAGCACAATGAGATAAATCAAACAAGATAAAGTAAGTGAGCAAACAAACTAATGTTCTTCGTACCGTTAGCCAAGAGAAACGATGTTTCGAAAGATGGGAGCCGAAACTTATTGCCAAAAGATAATGTCCATTGTCGGAACGGATCCTAGGACATGTTAATGACACACCGTTTCATTTACCCAAAGTGGTTGGTTTGATAAAAGTGCCCATTGTCGGAACGGATCCTAGGACATGCTTTTATCAAACGATGATGAAATTGATTTCTGATTTATATGCCATTGATAAGAAAAGAGTTGACCAACTTGTTTGCTGACTGACCTATACTTGAGATTTTGATAGTTTAGGTTTTCACATTTGACTGCTAAACTTGTTTCCGACTGTTTTACCAAAGGTTGAGGGTGATGACGATTTATTATGGATGATTGATTATTGCGAGTGTAAGCGAGATGAGGTGGATGGATTTTTTTCAAATATTTGGATGTTTTTGATGTTTTGCAATGTTTTGAGGTTGTTTTTGGTATTTTTTCAAATGTTTTCAAATGTTTTGATTTTCAATTTTCCAATGTTTTGAGATTTTCTGAGATTTTGACCAAGAGACTAACCTAAAGACCTATCCTAGGGGCCTTGGGGGCTGATCAACAAATTAGCCTTGCCTACGTTATACACGTAGAGACCACGTAGTTCGATTGACAACTTGACCGATTTACAAATGAAGATATAAATGATGAGATGTCAGTTTATTATGATAGACTTCTATAGGACTGACCTAAATGTCTCAGGGATAATCAAAGATCAACCTTGCCTACGTTCAAGCTCAGAGACGACATAGTTCGACAAGATGACCTTGTTTTTGGATTTTGATATGTTTTGAATGTTTTTGGATTTTCAAATTTTCTAAGGTTTTTTGGATTTTTTGATTTTTTGGACCTTAAGATCATACACAAATCTGATTCGATAAGAACGTGCCCCTAGCATGAAGCGATAAACTACTCCGATATAGGCAGGACAAACTAACCTTTTAAGTGGGCCAAGTAGCTCTAGGAGGAATCGTGACACAAATGCAAGACCAAGCTATGGTGTAGATGTGGATGGAAGGGTGAAATGTGATGATATGCAATGGGTGAGTGAATGATGCAAAGCAAGTCACGGAGACCAAGATGGATGGAGAGTGCTTATTTACACGAGGTGCCTGTTTGCCAGGTTTTCACCAAGGTACTTGCCCAAAGTGCCACCGAAGTGGTTTTCACTAGAGGACGATTTTTTCTCTTTACTGTTTTCTTGATTTTTTGATTTTTTTTGTTGTCACCAAGACGCCTGTTTGCTAGGTTTTCGCCAAAGTAACCATTTTTTCAGGACTTTTTATGATTTTTTGGATTTTTTGGTTCTATACCTTGAAAGATTTAGGCATAAAACTTTTTGAGATGGGAGCTATTCATTGGCTCCTATAGAGGTTCCCCTTCAGGTGTTGATAGCTGATATGCCCCTGATTTGTAGCTTGCTGTGATGACAAAGGGTCCCAGCCAGTTGGGTTCAAACTTGCCCTTGCCATTTGGGTTCAAGACATTCTTCTGATTCTCTTTTAGTACCAATTCTCTGACCTAGAAAGTTCTACTTCTGATTTTCTTGTTGTAGCTCCTTTTCAGTCTATTCTGGTACACTTGCAGATGGTTTAAAGCATCCAGACGTCGCTCGTCCAACAGTTCTAGCTCGTTTAGTCTTGAAACTCGATACTCCTCATCCGTGATGAGGTTTTACAATGATACTCTGAGGGATGGTAGCTCGATCTCAATGGGAAAGATGGCCTCTGATCCGTAGACCAAGGAAAATGGTGTGGCACCAGTGGGTGTGCGGATGCTGGTTCGGTAAGCCCAAAGGGCAGGATTAAGCTGCAAATGCCAGTCACGACCTGCGTCATTGATTGTTTTCTTAAGGATTTTGAGGATGGTTTTATTTGTAGCTTTTGCTTGGCCATTGCCTTGGGGATAGTACAGGGTGGAAAAGTGATGTTGGATTTTGAATTTATCACATAGGTCACAGATTTCCTGATTTTTGAATGGTGTCCCATTATCTGAGATAATGGCTTGTGGAACACCATAGCGGCATATGAGATAGTTCAGGATGAACTTTGAGATCTGCTTTCCTGTTATTATAGAAACCCTAGTTTCCCCTATCTTCCGGATCTGACTGTTTTTCTGATATTTTTGAAGGTTTTTGGTTTTTTGACTGTTTTTGAGTTTTTTGCATAAATAATGAAGATGGCGATTTCGAAAGAAATTGCAAATAAATTCTATAAAAATTATATAACTCTGGAAATGATTGAATCTATTGATATTTTTGATGTCAGACTATGTATTCAACTTCTGGAACAATTACAAATTAGATCCAAGTACATGCAAACAAAAAGGCAGTATTTTATTTGATGAAAACCTGATTTGCTGCAATAAATGAATGTCCTTGATTTGGTACGGCTGCAATGATTGATGCACTTTCTCCTCTGCCAAATGCTACACGATGACTCCCTTGATATTGGCGCCCCACTTGATGAAGCCTAGTGCTGAAGAAAGAAGGCGATTTACTCTGGAAGCAAAAGGACAGCTTTTCTGCAATGGTACGACTAGGTACAAAATTGTACGGCTTGGTAAATAGCAGCAACCAATTAATAAGTACGGCTTCCTTGAAATCTCCAGAATATCAATAAAAAATGGTGCCTCAATGTGGAAAGCTTTTTCTGGATGAATATCTCTCTGAAACCCTGATGATATAAACTTCTGTGAAGCTCTGTAATTTCTTCTGAATGAAGAAATTTCTTATCTGGCAATAAATCAGATGTTATTTCACACCCTTTGAATCGCTCTCACTAGAGATGGCTCATTCCCCAATGCATTCGAGACTGAAACCCTAAGTTCCTGTGCTCTGCTCAAGACTTGATCAATTTTCAATCATCAATAACATAATGGCTCAAATTCCAATGCAAAACCATATATCTCTTGAAAAGTGCGATTTCCTTAAAAATAGGGAATTCATTGAAAAGTTCAAACTTTTTATTTTAATGTTTCAATAGTCTCCAGCCAAATTTTAAATCATAAAATATAATTTCCAATTGGCCCCTTCCATGATGGGCGACCCCATCATCAGTTCACTTAAGTTATAATATATTAAATATTATAACTTTATAACATATGCTCCAAAGTAATTAATATTTAATTAATTCAATTAAATATTAATATCTCTCTCATTATTTATCCAATGCACAAACCGTCTGAAGCTGACGACTGAAGAAGTGATTCTGAACATGATCCATCCATATTGCTAAAAATAGCAGGGGTCCCACGCTGAGTGCTGAATACTGCTAAAAATAGCAACTCAGGCTAGAAGTGTCCGAACGAGCCCGAACGAAAGCCAACTGACCAACTCCTGACAATCTGACGCTGAGCCAAGCGCCATCAAGACCCTCTATCCAATCTATCAGCCTACGAGGGTCGCATAATAGGCTAATCCTGTGCTCAGAGAGATGTCAACTGGAAGGGGACATGACAGTCCACCCCTCCTGAAATTGCTTGTCCTCAAGCAATCTCAACTCCGGATGCTGCAGAATATCCTCGCTCTCCCATGTAGCATCCTCAATAGGAAAATCTCTCCATTTCACTAGATATTCCCTGATAGTCCTCCTACGCAACTATCTCTCCCTGTACTCCAGGATGGACTCAGGTACTAAGATTAACTTTCCCTCATCATCTAAGGGAGGTAGAACTGCAGACGGTACCACATGATGTCCCAACGCCTTCTTGAGGTGTGATACATGAAAAACATTGTGTACCCTGCTCTCTGTCGGAAGCTCAAGCTCGTAAGCCACCTCTCCAACACGCCTCAGGATCCTAAAAGGACCGTAATACCGTGGCTTAAGCTTCTCTGACCCACTCTTCCTAAGAGTGGACTGACGGTAGGGCTGCAACATGAGGTAAACCATGTCACCCACCTCAAAATGCCTCTCTGTTCTCTTCTGATCCGCATACTGCTTTTGCTGATTTTGTGCCTTGGCGATATTTTCCTTGAGAGCTATCATAGTATCCTGACTCTCCTGCAACCAATCTCTAGCACTCGGCACTCTACTGTCGCTCAATAGCAAATCCAGAAAACTCGACGCCTCATAACCGTACAACGCCATGAATGGTGGCATCTGAATGGTCATATGGAATGTCGAGTTATAACAATACTCACACAAATGAATCCATTTGACCCACGCCTTCTGTTGCCCTGCAATATAATTTCTGAGGTACCCTTCCACCCACTTATTCACTATCTCCATTTGCCCATCTGTCTGAGGGTGGTAACTGGTGCTTGGTGTAAGCTCGGTCCCACAGAGTCTGAATACCTCCTACCAGAAGTGACTCAAGAACTGACTATCTCTGTCGCTCACAATGCTCTGAGGCAATCCATGTAGTCTGAATACCTCACGAAAGAAGACCTCTGCTACCTGTGTAGCTGTGTAGGTAGTGGTAATCGGAAAGAAGTGGGCATACTTCATTAGCTGATCCACAACTACATATATGCAATCTCGCCCTTGGGCTTTAGGCAAGCCCGTAATGAAGTCCATCGACAGGCATTCCCACTTCCTGTCAGGAATCGGAAGTGGCTGCAATAAACCTGCCAGGTACGTGTTCTCCTGCTTGTTCTGCTGACAAACAGGGCACTCACGCATGTATTGAAGAACATCTGCCTTGAGTCCTTTCTAGGTGAACCTCTCCCGTATCTTCCTGTAGGTTTTGAAGTACCCGGGATGTCTTGCTGTAGGTATGTCATGAAAGGCCTGCATGATGATGTTCTTCACCTCTGAACCTGGGATCAAATATATCCTGTTCTTGTAAATGATCAAGTCATTTACAAGCGTGTACCTGGTATCGATCGTCGATCCCTCAACAATACTGGAGGCCCAAGTATCCTTGGCATACTCTGCCACAATCGTATGCCTCCAATCCTCCGTAATATGAACCATAGAGCTCAAATATGGCCTACGTGAAAGAGCATCAGCCACTACGTTTTGTGTACCTTTGATATACGAAATATCAAAGTCATAGGCCTGCAATTTACTGACCCACTTCTACTGACGATCATTGAGATCTCGCTGCCCCAGGAAGTGTCTCAAACTGTTATGGTCAGTTTTAATGCAAAATTTGCTGCCAACAAGATACTGCCTGAATTTTGCTAAGGCATGCATGATAGCGAGCATCTCCTTATCATATATGCTATAAAGTCTCTCTAGCCCCTTGAGCTTACGGCTCTCATACACAATCGGGTGCTTGTCCTGCATAAGCACCGCACCAATGCCCTCACCTGATGCATCACACTGAAGCTCAAAAGGCTTCGTAAAGTTTGGTAGTGCTAAAACAGGGCATGTAGTCATCAACTCCTTAAATCTCTCAAAACATTCCTGTGCCTCAGGAGTCCAAATAAATGCACCCTTCTTCAGTAAATCTGTCATAGGGGCTGCATGTCATGAATAACCATTCACGAATCAGCGGTAGAATCCACACAAACCTAGAAACCCTCTCAACTGTGTCAGGTTTTCTGGTGTAGGCCAATCAATAATGGCGCGGATCTTTTCAGGATCCATCCGCACTCCTCCTGCACTGATAATGTGACCTAAATATAGCAATTTGGTCATTCCCAAATCACATTTGGATTCCTTGGCATACAAGGACTCCCTCTCTAGAATACTCAACACGGTCTCCAGGTGAGCCAAATGCTCCTGCCAAGTCCTGCTGTAAATAAGGATATCATTGAAGAAGACCAACACGAATCTCCTCAGCTGTGAATGAAAAACCCTATTCATCATAGACTGAAATGTAGTCGGCGCATTAGTGAGCCCAAATGGCATCACTATAAACTTGAAGTGCCCACAATGACATCGGAAGGAAGTCTTCTCTATGTCCTGCTCACGGACCCTGATCTGATGATACCTTGACCGTAAATCAATTTTGGTAAAGTAACATGCACCATGGAGCTCATCAATAAGCTCGTCTATACGCGGTATCGGATACCTGTTTTTAATCGTCCTCTTATTTAGGACTCTATAGTCAATACACATGCGTAAAGTGCCATCCTTCTTCTTTACCAACACAACTGAAGAAGCGAATGGTGACTTGCTAGGCCGAATGTGACCCATAGCAAGTAACTCCTTGATCGTTTTCTCAATCTCATCCTTCAGCCGCTTAGGATGTCTATAGGGCATAATCATGACGGGCTTAACGCCCTCCTCAAGCTCAATAATATGCTCAATGCCCCTGTCTGGAGGTCTCCCTGGTGGAATATCACTGAATACCTTATCATGCTTGACTCTCAACTGCTGAATGTTTCAGATGATACTCAGTCTTCGACTGTCCCTCCTGTATAGGTGCTAAAGTGCACTCGGCAGCCCACTCTACCATGTCGTGTCGCATGAGCCTCTCCATCCGACGAAAATAAATTGTTTTGATGTTGCTGTCTCGAATTGCTTTTAGTATGTGTGTCTTCCCGTCAACATCAAAACGGATCTCCATGTCCTTGAGTCGAAGAGTGACTTCCTCCAATGAATGAAGCCACTTCATTCCCAAGACTAAATCAATATCTCCCATGTTAACAACATAGTAATCAGCCTTGAACTCATAATTGTTCAAGCATAAAGGGAGATCCTTAATCATGCGCTCACACCTGAGAGTGTACCTGTCGGCCACCTTAACTCTAATGCCCTCGAACTCCTCAGTGATGAGTCTGCGTTTCTCAACGAATCTAACATCTATGAAATTATGTGTAGCTCCTGTATCAAGAAGGGTAATGACCCTCTGTCCTGCTAACACACCACGAATCCTGAATGAGCCCTCCTGCTGAATGCTAGATAGGCGTGCCTCCTGTATCTAAAGCTCTGACTCTATCTCTGCCTTAGGCTCGGAAGCCTTTGGCTCTGAATCCTCAGAACTATCCTGCTGTCCAGAATTCTCTGACTCCGAATCCTCGTAGTACGCCCACATCACTCAATTTTCCTTGCCCTTAGGTCTTAGAGGACAATCGTGATTGGCGTCATAGGGACCTTTGCAGTAGAAGCAAAGCTTCTTCTTGCATAGATCGTTAAGGGCCTCACGATCCAAAGGTGGTGGTGCTGATTTACCCTTTGAATCATTTTTAAAATCTGATTTTTCTTTGTTAAAATCAGACTTCTCTCTGTTTCTGTTAAAACCCTTATTGTCCCTGAAAGAAGAAGAACCTCTGGAGTTAAATCTACTAGACGGTGCTGCTAACTCCATACTACGAGCCTTCTTCATCGCCTCCTGTAATGAAGGAGGATCAAAGGCTTTGATCCAACCTCTCAGTGGCTCTGTCAAACCCTCCATGAAGAGTACTACCAATCGCCTCTCTGAAATGTTCAGAACCATGACTGATAACTTCTGAAAGTCACCAATATAGGACTCCAAACTGCCACTCTGTCTCAACTGAGCCAAGTCTCTGAAGTAGGATTTTGGATCCTTCCTGTCAAACCACTCAACCAATCTATCCACAAACTCCTGGTATGACGTGATCCTGTCATGCTGTAGAGTCACCATACCGTGGTGCCACCAATCGTAAGCTACTCCCTCCAAATGTAATGTCACATATCTGATTGCATCTCTCTCTGCCATCAAACGCAATGTAAGAAATGTGTCTAGCTTACTAATCCATGCCTAGGCTGTCACCTTAACACTACCATCGAACATCGCTAGATTAAGCCTGTTGGTTGCATGTTTTAGGTCATTGTTCTGGTATCTAGGTCTCCAATCTTGTCGACCTCTATGGTGCTCTTGCCTCTGAGTGACAAAACGGTCAAAAGAAATCCTCTCTCTGACCTCTGGTGGTACTAACTCCCACTCCTCGTTCGCTGCCATAAGTGTGTCTGCGAACAACTCCTCATGCTCCTCCTCTGCAATAGCCTCCTCAGCCTCCTGTCTCACAAAAGTAGGCCTAGTGGGCCTATCTGCTGTCCGTGAGGCTGTCCTCGGTGCTCTGTGAGATCCTGCTTCACTCCTCTCATCGTTACGATGTGGTGACGGTCTCCTTGGAGTACCCAATCTCTGAAGTGCCACTGTCAACTGCTGCAATACATCATTCAACTGCCGTTGACCTGCACGTAAATCTCTGAGTGCATGCAAAACCTCTGCATCATCCTGATCTCTAGGGTTTTGAGGAATCTCTGTTCTAGGAACATCTGTTCTATCAGCCATGTTTTCTGGCTGCCTACTCAAACTCTGTTGCCTGTCAATTAGAGCACGTCTGCGTGTGTAATACCTGTGAGACCCAAACTGTTTTGGCTGCATAAGACTGCTAAACCCTTAGGATGGCAGGATTTAGCTCTGATACCACTGTAGAAACCCAAGTTTCCCCTATCTTCCGGATCTGACTGTTTTTCTGATATTTTTGAAGGTTTTTGGTTTTTTGACTGTTTTTGAGTTTTTTGCATAAATAATGAAGATGGCGATTTTGAAGGAAATTGCAAATAAATTCTATAAAAATTATATAACTCTGGAAATGATTGAATCTATTGATATTTTCGATGTCAGACTATGTATTCAACTTCTGGAACAAGTACAAATTAGATCCAAGTACATGAAAACAAAAAGGCAGTATTTTATTTGATGAAAACCTGATTTGCTGCAATAAATGAATGTCCTTGATTTGGTACGGCTACAATGATTGATGCACTTTCTTCTCTGCCAAATGCTACATGATGACTCCCTTGATATTGGCGCCCCACTTGATGAAGCCTAGTGCTGAAGAAAGAAGGCGATTTACTCTGGAAGCAAAAGGACAGCTTTTCTGCAATGGTACGGCTAGGTACAAAATTGTACAGCCTGGTAAACAACAGCAACCAATTAATAAGTACGGCTTCCTTGAAATCTCCAGAATATCAATAAAAAATGGCGCCTCAATGTGGAAAGCTTTTTCTGGATGAATATCTCTCTGAAACCCTGATGATATAAACTTCTGTGAAGCTCTGTAATTTCTTCTGAATGAAGAAATTTCTTATCTGGCAATAAATCAGATGTTATTTCACACCCTCTGAATCACTCTCACTGGAGATGGCTCGTTCCCCAATGCATTCGAGACTAAAACCCTAAGTTCCTGTGCTCTGCTCAAGACTTGATCAATTTTCAATCATCAATAACATAATGGCTCGAATTCCAATGCAAAACCATATATCTCTTAAAAAGTGCGATTTCCTTAAAAATAGGGAATTCATTAAAAAGTTTGAACTTTTTATTTTAATGTTTCAATAGTCTCCAGCCAAATTTTAAATCATAAAATATAATTGCCAAGTGGCCCCTTCCATGATGGGCAACCCCATCATTAGTTCACTTAAGTTATAATATATTAAATATTATAACTTTATAACATATGCTCCAAAGTAATTAATATTTAATTAATTCAATTAAATATTAATATCTCTCTCATTATTTATCTGATGCACAAACCGTCTGAAGCTGATGACTGAAGAAGTGATTTTGAACATGATCCATCCATACTACTAAAAATAGCAGGGGTCCCACGCTGAGTGCTGAATACTGCTAAAAATAGCAACTCAGGCTAGAAGTGTCCAAACGAGCCCGAACGAAAGCCAACTAACCAACTCCTGACAATCTGACGCTGAGCCAAGCGCCATCAAGACCCTCTATCCAATCTATCAGCCTACGAGGGTTGCATAATAGGCTAATCCTGTGCTCGGAGAGATGTCAACTAGAAGGGGACATGACAGTTATGTAGGTCATAGGTATGGCTTCAACCCACTTGGTGAAGTACTCAGTTGCAGTTATAATGAATTTGTGGCCGTTGGATGAGGTGGGTGTGATTTTCCCAATGAGATCGAGTCCCCACTGTGAAAAGGGCCATGGTGTGATGATTGGATGAAGCTCTTGAGCTGGAGCATGGATGAGGTCCTTGTGTTGCTGACATTGTAGACACTTCTTGACGTATTCATGTGCCTCTTTGTCCATTGTAGGCTAGTAATACTCACTCCTCAGCAATTTCTTAGACAAGGTTATGCCACTCGAATGAGAACCACAGATGCCGTTGTGCACCTCAGTTAGGGCAGCTGAAGCCTCCTCAGGGTTAAGACATCCTAGTAAGGTTCCTTCTATGCTTCTGCGATATAGGGTTTCTCCTAAAATGACAAAACGAGATGCTTTCTTGATAAAGGTTCGTCTAAGGCTTGAATGCAAATCGGCGGGAATGATACCTATCCTAAGGTGTGTAAATGTCTTGGTACCACTGATCATTGGGACCAACGATTTCGCCCACAAATTTTGACTTTGGTACCTTGAATGCTAGTACGAGAAGCTGCTCTACTAAGAAGTCGTATTTCAGAACATTTCGAGGGATCATTAAGAGTGATCCAATAGTTGACATTGCATCTGCTGCTCTATTGTTGGTTCTTGGTACTTGCTTGAATGTGATGTCAACAAAAGATTCCTTGAGATTTTCCACCAGCATTTTGTATGGAGTTAGCTTATCATCCTTTGTTTGGTACTCATTGTTCACTTGATTTATGATAAGCTATGAATCTCCATATACCTTCAATGTCATAATGTTCCACTGTACTGCTATCCTAAGACCTATAGTTAAAGCCTCATATTCTGCAATGTTGTTTGTACAAGGGAATGCTAGTTTGTATGATCTTGGTATACAATCCCCTTGTGGAGTGATGAAGAAGATACCAGCTCCTGACCCATGTTGTGTGTAGGATCCATCAAAGTATAGTTTCCAATGAGTACCTATGTTAATGTTGAAAATGGATTCATCTGGAAATTCTGAAACAAGTGGGTTCTCTGCATAGATAGGTGCGTCTGCCAGTTGGTCTGCAATGACCTGTCCCTTGATTGCCTTGTGCTCCACATACTCAATGTCATATTATGATAATATCATTACCCACTTAGCCATTCTTCCCGTAAGCATTTCCTTTGAAAGAACATACTTTAAGGGATCAATTTTTGCTATGAGTTTGATCTTGTGTGCCAACATGTAGTGTCTAAATTTTTGGGATGCAAACACCACTGCTAGGCAAGCTTTTTCAATGAATGTATAGTTTAACTCATGGCCCACCATTGTACGACTGATGTAGTAGATGGCTCTTTCTGTTCCATTTTCATCATGTTGTGCTAGGAGAGCACCAAGGGCTGCTGCAGTTGCTGAGATATAAAGGATCAATGGTTTGTTCTGAATTGGAGGCCTTAGTACTGGAGGTGTTAACAGATATTCCTTGATTTTGTTGAAGGCTTGTTCACATTTGTCATCCCATTTGTACGTTACCCCCTTGTGGAGTAGGTGAGAGTAAGGGATTTGTTTGTCTGCTAATTGTGCTATGAACCTGCGAATTGACTGAAGCCTGCCTTGGAGACCTCTCAGTTGTTTCAATGTCCTAGGAGCTTCCATTTCAAGTATTGCTTTCACCTTTGCCGGATCAATCTCAATGCCTCTCATTGACACTATGTAGCCCAACAACTTTCCTGATTGTACGCCAAAGACACACTTCTTGGGATTCAAACGAACCTTGTATTCTTCTAGTCTGTCAAAGATAGCACTCAAGACCGATATATGATCCTTCCTCTTTTTGGATTTTCCCAGGATGTCATCGACATAGTCCTCAACTATTTTGTGGATCATGTCATGGAATATTAGTGTCATGGCCCTTTGGTATGTGGCCCCGGCATTCTTTAAGCCGAATGGCATTACGTTCCAGCAGTATGTGCCCCAAGGACAAGTGAAAGATGTTTTATGTTGGTCTTCCTCTGCAATTCTTATCTGATTATAGCCTGAAAATCCATCCATCAAGGAAAGCATCTCATGCCCCGCGGTCATGTCTACAATCATATCAATGTTAGGCAACGGAAAATCATCTTTTGGGCAAGCCTTGTTCAAGTCCCTAAAGTCCGTACAGATTCTTATGCCCCCAGTTGGTTTTGAAACGGTACTAGATTGGAGACCCACTCAGGGTAGGCGATCGTTCGTATGAATCCCGCCTCTAGTAGTTTCTGGAGTTCCATCTTGACTAATAGAGCAATCTGTGGGTGCATCTTTCTCAACTTCTGTTTTACAGGTTTAGCTTCAGGATAGACTGCCAAGTGATGAACCACTACCTCTGGATCCAATCCTGGCATATCAGCATAGGTCCACGCAAAATTTATCTTCCTCTCCTTTAAGAAGGTAGCCAACTCCTCCTGTTCTTTGCATAATAATGACTCAGCGTAGAATGTAATATGAGGAGTTTCTTGTGTTCCCAGATTGATGGGGTTGCACTTTTCTGCTAGCATAGCTGACTTTTCTTGGTGTATAGCTGTAAGAGGAAGATTGAATCCCCCATCCTCAGGTGCCTCAGAGAGGTTTTCACCATTGGATGCGTCCTTTCTTTTTACTTTTTCAGAGTCGGAGAGTGCCACAAGGTGGTTTTCACTCAAGGACTTGGAGATTATTCTCAATTTTTTATTTTTGCGACTGAGGGATTCAATCGTTTCTCCATAGTATGCATGTGTATCCAGCTCTATGATAAAACCTGCCTTATGATCCCCACATGGAATGTCATCCCTAAGTCCCATGAATTCTGAGAGCGCCTCATCGTTTTCAAACATGTCAAGAATTGGTGGTCCTCGTTGGTCGTAATCAATCAGTTGGGGATAGACTAATCGGATTTCATTGCTTTGGTTTTCAGACTCATAAGACAAGGTGCTAATCATAAGGACATTAGTATCCTCAAACAACAAAGGTAATCCTATTTCTGGTGACTCAGTTAAATCAGTGGGCATTCCTAAAGTCATGGAGGATTTTGGAGTAGCTACGGATTCCTGAGGAGGTGTTCGGTTCCGTCTACCATGGGCACCTCGACCAAGTACAGTTACCGTAGGAGTAGGATGACCAATGCCAAGATTTTTTATTTGCTTCTCAGGTATAATGGGTATTACACGCCCGTTATTATCTTGGCCTAACCCTTGGTTCCGGTTATAGCCCATCGAGAGCATCATCTTCATACCTTTGTTTCATTCGTCCATAGGCAATTCAATTGCTGGTATATCGTCTCGGTAGAGGAGATGAGATAAGTCCCCCTCTAATGTTTCCTGACCAAGATCTCCTGCACTTGTGAAGGTAGGGTTTCGTTCATAGGAGCCTTGAGATGTTGAAGCTTCTTGTGATTGTGGTCATCCTCTTGATCTAGGAGATTGTGGTAGCTCTCCTACTACAAAAGCATTCTTAGGCATTGAATAGTTTCCACAACCATCATCTTGTATTATGACTTTGATATCAGAAAAGGCGGGGATGGCGGGGGTGGAGGGTGTCTCTGTCGCAGAAGTGAGAGTGGCGGGATCCACATAAGGTGTTGATGGGCCTTCATCATTCTTGGGTACTTGCGGGATCTTGTAGTATTTTGCCTCTAGATTTTTGCAGTAGGCAAATGGCTCAGGATCTCCATGGATAGTAACCTCTTGACCTTCATGTGTGAATTTCACACATTGATGAAAGGTTGAAGCTACAGCTTGCATTGCATGTATCCATGGTCGCCCTAGGAGAATGTTGTATGGTAAATCGAGGTCCAAGACCTGACAGTTGGTTTGCATGATGGCGGGTCCAACCTGGACAGGAAGCTGAATGGTGCCTTGGGATACCCTTTCCTGGTCATCATATGCTCTTATTGTGATGCCTTTTCCTTTGTCAATTGAATCCTCTGAAATGTTCAAATTCTTTAGAAGCTTTAAGGAGCAAATATTTAAGCCTGCACCTCCATCCACCAAGACTCTCTTGACTTTCTTTTTATTTACGTACACCTCCAGATGAAGCGCACGGTTGTGAGATGGTTGTGTGGGGAAGTCTTGTTCAGAAAATGTAAGAATGTTAGGTGTGGTGATACTTGCGACCATAGCTTGGAATTGTTCTGCATCTAGATCTGCGGGGACAGTAGATGACGCCAAAGCTTCTTCTAGAATCTTTTTGTGTGCAGATGAGATTTTGAGTAACTCCATGATGGAGATATGTGCAGGGGTTCTTTTCAATTGATCCAAGACATTATAGCCACTAGGGTTAGACCTTGGATTGGATGTGGAATTTCTGCTTGGTTGGGATGGTGCTGCAATGGTAACCTTTCCACCTCTTGTGGTGACTCCACAATCGGCTTGGGCCCCTTTGATGGTGATGACTCCACAAAACTCGTCTAAACAAGCAACAACACCCTCGTATGTGTGGTTGACATTTTTATAAGCCCCTTTTCCTTTGTCTTGATCTTTGTTTCCTTTGTTACCATGATTCGGCATCGGATTCGTGTAAATCTTGAGATCTTTGTTTCCTGATGGTGCTTCCACATCTATGATTTTGTCATCTATGAGGTCTTGAATTAGATTTTTGAGCCTCATGCAGTTGTTTGTCGTGTGTCCCTTGAGTTTGTGGAAGTCACAAAGATAATTCTCATTATACCATGGTGGCTTGACCGATGGTTCTTGATAATTATTATGTGTAGGGACCGTTATCAATTTTTCATCTACCAATCTTTTCATGATTGCTTCAGCAGGTTCCCTAAGGAGTGTGTATTTTCGTTTGGGGAAGAACTTGTTTCGCTGTGGTTCTCCTTGATTATCAGTGTTGTTTGTGTTTTGGTTATGGGATGGTTGGACCACAGTATTGACTTGTCGATTGCTTTGATTGGTATTTTGGTGTTGTTGTTGTTGGGATGGTGGATTGTTCTTCCGTGGGGCACTAATGACAACCTTGGCGTCAACGACACCATCGTTGGTTACATTACGATTCTTTGCCCATGTTCGTGGTTTGTCATGATAATTGGATGATGAGCGGCCTTCTTGATATGATGAAGTTTCTCCCTGTGTGGCAAGGGCTCGTTCGATATTGAGCGCCCTAGGGATCAATTGGTCGTAAGTGGTGATGTTTTGCACTTTGAGGTGGAAGGCCAAGGGCCCATCAAGATTCGCAATGATAGTTCCCACTTGTTGCTCTTCAGGCATGGACCACTTGCTTCGATTAGCTTTGGATCGCCATCGTTGTAAGAAAGCACCGAATGATTCATTTTTCCCTTGTTTGAGAGCTGATAATTCCTGTAAGCTAACCTCCATGGGAGTGTTGAAGGAATAATTATGTATGAAGGCATCTATGATTTCCTGGAATTTTTTGATTCCAGAAAGTCGAGAAAACCAATCAATAGCGTTTCCAGCCAAGCTTCTTGGGAATAATCTCATCAAGTACGTTTCGTCGTAAGCCACCTCCATGCAATGTACTTGGAATTCCCTGATGTGATCTTCAGGGTTACCCGTTCCGCGATATTTGTCAAATTTAGGGATCTCAAACCCTTTTGGGAACGGTTTCATTTCTACGCTCCTATCAAATGGATAAGGGCATAGGTTTTTTTGTGGTTTTGGTGTCTTTCCTGATTGAAGGTCAAGCACTTGTTGTGACAGAAATTTTATTTGTGCGGTGACATCCAATTGTGGATTAGGAGGTGGAATGAAGGTGTTCTGGGGGGGTGGAGTGGGTGTTTGAATGGGTGGAATGTTTTCTTGTTGTGCCATGTATGCTTTCAACAATGCTTGTTGTTGATCTTGTTGTTGTTGCGCTAATAGAGCTTGTTGTTGTTGGTCCAACAATGCTTGTTGTTGATCAGCTAGGGCTTGTTGTGCTGCTTCTTGTTACTCTTGGTATTGCTCTAATGCTTGCTGATATGCGAGTTGTTGGGCTGCTTGTTGTTGTGCAAAGTACTGTGCTTGTGCTTGCGCTCGTGCTTGGGCATCTTGGGAATCTTTTGCAGCTTGAGCAGCTTGTGCGGCTTGTGCAGCTTGTGTAGCTCATTGTTGTTGTTGCAACAAAGCTTGGGCTTGTGCCGCTTGTTGTGCTCGTTGTTGTTGCAGCGATGTTTGAGCTTGATTTTGCTGTGAAGCTTGAGAAGCGTGCGTGGCTATAGGCGCTTGTTGAATTGTTTGATATTGTTGGAGCAATTGTTGGTATGCTTTGAATGCAGCATTGTAATGGCTTACTTGGCTTGGTCGCAATGGTGGTGGTGGTGGGATTGGAATTGTGTTGGATGGAGTGGTGAGAGTTTGAGATGCGCTTAGAGCGATGGTGGTGGTGGGAGGTTGCGATGTAAGGGGTGTGATGGGGGTAGTGGAAGTTTGAGGTATAGTGGATGTAGTGGTTGGAGTGAATGTGGTGATAGGTGCATTTGGGATGGGTGAAGTGATAGGAATGGTGGGACTAGGTGAAGTGGTAGGAATGGTAGAGATGAGCGAAATAGTGGGTCTTTGAGAGACCATATTTTGATTAGCTATCATGTGTTGGTTTGATGTGGATGGTGTGTTTGAAAGATGTGATGTACCCCCTTGGTTGGATGAATTGATTTGGATGGGGTGATTTATGTTAGGGAAAGGTGGAAATTTAGGTAAAGGGGAGATCCCTAAACCAAAATATGGTGTTGACGTGGTGGGAGGTGTGAATGGTTTGAATGGTGGAAAATTTTCTTGTGCAAATGAAGAGACAAATCCATAGGGTCTCTCTATTTCGGATGAGCTTGCTTGTACCAAAGGTCTAGACACTTGCGTGTCAAGGGAAAATGATGAGGTGGTATGGTAAGGAACCTCAGATGTATCGATAAATCCAAGTGGGTTGTAAAGTGGATTTTGATGCGTGTTGAAGAGGGTATCATCCTCATTGATAGTAGGTTCTATGGTGGTAATGGAAGTGGTTGATTGTGGAAGGGTGTTTTGGTCATTTGGTACAAGAAGCTCATCCTCAATAGTGTTGAGAATTGATGGATTTATTTTAGCCATTGCGCGAAGAAACTTTTGTAGTTTTGGTTGTTTGAGCATCTCAAGAACTTCTTCCTCACTTAGTTCTGTTGGTGTGATGTCTTCCACCAAGACCTCTTTTTGTGGATCGTGTGTAGTGATAGTGAGGTCTGGAAGTGGTGTGTTTTGGATTTCTGGAATGTTTTGGCTTAGATCACTTGTGGTTGATGTTTCTTGATTTAACTCCATGTTCCTCTTGTGTTGTGATCTTGTTTGAACCATAAAAGAGCAAACTAGGATGTGTAAAAGATCAAAGATGTGAAGATGAAAGGTGTATGATATATGGATGAGAATGGAAGTTTTGAATTTGTATTGAAAATCTTGATGTGATGCTAGGTACTTTGGGTTTGCTTTGATTGATGTTTGTTTGATGTTTAGACTTTGAATTCTGTCTTTTGAATGTTGATGTTTGAGCAAGAGATATCCCCAAGATGTTTGGATGATGATCTAAAAAAGATAACTAATGCTCATAAAGGATAATTTGATTTAGGAGTGAGAATAGGATGTGTCTACTCACAAGCTAACCAAAAGATAATCCAAATTAGTGATGGGAGAAGGATGCATCTATCCACCATTAATTTGAACAAAGTGATAATTCAACTAAGCATGTGCAAAAGGATTCATTCACACACAATTGAGTTGAACAAGTTTGATGTTTGATGTTTGAAGAATTCAAAGTCTCATGTTTGAAAGGTTTTGATGTCTACCAAAGGAGCCTAGCATAGTTGTGTCAAGATTTTCTCAAAATGTTGGTGAGATGTTTATGGTTGATGATGTTTTTGATGGATGAATGTTTGTTTTGATCTTAGAATGACCCTAGTTTAGACTTTTGTTTAACAAGACCAAGGTATTGAAGAACATGTTATGCCCTAAGCAAGGTATCCAATCCCTTGAAACAATCTTGGATTTTGTGTGTAGTAAAATGAATATAAAGTGGGGTTGTCTCTTGAAGCATGTCTATAGAAATTAGCCAACAACTTTTCTCTAAAATCATATAACCTTTTGAGTCTTTGTTGATGTTGTTTTGGGCTAAGTTTCTTTTTCTTGGGTTTTTGTATCTTGACCTTGTGAGAAATCATTGAAAAGACATGTGTGGGGCTCAATTGCTTATCTTTGCTTTTAATGACTTCTTTTTACCAAATACACTTTCTTGATTATGTTTCAAACTAAAGATGTCCTATGTCAAAATTCCTTTTCTTCCCACAAAGTGTTGTGTGGGAGTTCCAAGAAATTGAGGCAAAGGGATTTCCTAGGTTAACCCTAGTTAGAGCAAATGACGATATAAATTCAAGTGCTAAGAAACCTCTAAGGACATAATCCCAAGGGAAAGCAACAACACTTAAATTTTCAAAAGGTATTTGCTCTATCAAAAGGGGTTTGAAATTTGCATGATCATGTTTAAGTGTTTGTTTTCCAATGTTTACGAACAAGCATGTGTTTTTGTAACCCAAAAGCATGTACAATCCTATGGATGTGATAGACAATGTTTGTTGAGTCCCCACTTGGACAAGTCCAGCTACGCCTACTTTTAGCGGATGGTTAGATGCTTGACCCCACTGGCTCCCCTCCACGGCACTCACTTATACGGGGAAGCCAAGCACCAACACCCATGAAACTCCCATGGCATGCTTTCCATCTCTACTAAAAGCCGTAAAATTGTGGGGCGGCTTCAGAACGACCGTTCTTGCACCAACAAATAGATAGGATTTTGGCCTTTTCTAAACAAGGGTTTTAATAAGGACTTTCCGTTCGTAGGAGTTGACCCAACATGGCAAGAGTCCCCTTTCGGATCCATCTTGTCGGAGTCAACCGTGTGATATTGGAATTTCTTCCAATATCCACATTTATATCCCAGCTGGAAATACTCTTGGCTTTAGAGTATTACCGGTTGAGTCGTTCCCTTGGGTGAGTACTTTTTCCCCAAGGCAGGCCCTCTAGGATAAAAAAAAGCAAATGAAGAACAATATTCGTAACTCGATCAATCCTTGTAGGCAACAAGGAGAGAGAATATACGCAACAAAGCCCCCACTCACACTCGCACAATAGTTTGTTCAATTTTTAATCCCAAATCGAAGTGTGGAGGTGATTGCTTTATCTCAACCCAAAGTCATGGAAAAGACCTTTTGATTCTCAAGATCGCTATAAAGTGCGAGAGAAGCGCATACGTCCTTTTCCAATGGCTTTAGTCTAAGTAAGCCCTCACAAACAAACAAAGCTACACTTGTTCTTTTTAAACCCTCAAAGCAATGATGATTTCATTTTAAAGCACCAAATCACAAGTGAAAAGACATTTGTTCATTTGTTTAATCCATAAACGAAATCTAGTAAGTTGTTGATCCTAAGGTTCATTTTAGCCTTTGCAAGAAATGGAAAAGGTTCTTTTTAAGCCCAAATGAAAACTAGTGTCCTAAGAAGGAGAAGGATGACAAATTCTTTGAAGAAGTGTTAAACAAACACTTAAGTGTTAAAAAACACTTTGATTAGACAAAATATCATCCCCATGCTCCTCTTTCTTTTGATTTTGATTTCCAACCTGCAAAAGTGATCAAAATGTTAGATGAGATCAAAAGAAACAAAAGGATATAGGGGTTAGACAAACCATTTACCAAAACACCCTAAAACTTAGCCAAGTTATCATGTGTTTTTACTTTAAATGCAAATTTGAAAATTTTAACTAATTTATAGTTAAGAAACACTTACACCATTGGATAGCTTACAAAATTCTACCCTATTTCAAAAAAAAAGCATCAAAAAAGACCTTCGTATGACCAAGATATGGTCATTTTAAAACTGACTCATGGACGCTAAAACAGTGATCATAGGCACTGCAGGAATGATGAAGAGCGCTGCAGGAATGATCAAGAGCGCTGCAGGAATGATTAAATGTGCTGTAGGAATGATTAAAGGCGCTATAACAGTGATTAAAGGCGTTGCAAGAATGATTAAGGGCGCTATAACAATGATCACAGGCGCTAAAACACGAATTTATGAACAAAACTGTAAAAAACGGCAAAAAATTTAAAAACTTGTTAGAATCTATCGATCGGCCCTCCTTCTAGCGCCAATATGTGAACCCCTAATTCGAAGTGCCTACAAAAACACAACAAAAAACAATGTTAGAGAGTTATTTTGTAAGCATGAACAAGGATTCCCCATGAAATCCATTCACAAAGCTAAAAATAGGAAATAGAACAAAGAAAACAATGAATAACATAATGGAAATATGAAATCCTAATTTAGCATGCGAACACTTGATCCCATGGGGGAGTTGGTGCAAATAGGTGTGTGGAGATTTGCCCTTTCCCAACTCCTTGAATGAAAATGTTGATTGAAGATGATTGATCCACTTGATAAGTCCCTCAATGAGCTCCAAAATCTGCAATAAACTAGTTAAGAAGATGGATGGAATTTGAGAGATATTTGTGCATAATAACTTTGCATAATTGTGGATGATAAAATGCATGGTGAAGCATTCTATTTATAGAATGTTGAAATGGAAACAAAGCCAAAATAGAGCAATGTGGGACAAAGATTTGGCCAATGGCAAAATGCCACTTGTCCAAATGTGATTGGATGAGGAATGAGCAAGTTTTGACAAATGTGCCAATAAATGCATTTTTGAATTTGAATTTTGAGAAAAGACATGTAAGAGGGGGAAAGAAAATTGCATTAAATGCCACTTGGCTCAAGGCAAGGACATGTAAGAAGAAGTAAATGCCTTGTTGGAAGGACTTGTAAGAGAGAGTAAATGACATGTTGGAAGGACATGTCATTCAAATTTTGAATTTGAAATAGAAGAATATTCCTCCAAAAGATGCTTTGTTGAGGGAAAATGAAGATTTAATAAATCAATAAATTGATTTATTTGTGCAAGTGGAGATATCTAGAGAATGCAAGTGGGTGAGATTAATATTTAATCATGGTTAGATTAAATAAATGATGATTATGTTAGTTTAATGATGATTAGGTGAGTTGACTTATTTTGACTTAGATTTTTGGATTAATTTAAATCAAACAAGAGAGGAAATGATTTAATGAGTTTAATTAAATAAACATGTTTTGATTATTTAATTAAAGAGATTGAAGTAAGATTAAATTAAATAAGATTTTAATTTATTCAATTTAATAGATAGACTTTAGAGATTTAATTAAATAAAATTAATTATTTAATTAAAATAGGGATAGAGAATGATTTAAGAGACTTAATTAAACACATGATTTGTTTAATTAAGAGAAGAAAACAAATGAATTTAATCAAATAAAGATATTCAATTAAATGGTTAGGTCAGGGAATGATTTAGGATGAAATGATGTTAGTAGATCAGAGTTAGACGCGCAATGTCAACTTGTACATTTTGCATGTCTACACTAGTAATAGGTCGATAGCTCATACACCCACTTTAGATTTAGATACATTTAAGCTGTCCCACCGAGCGTGCCAGAAAAAGAACTCTTGATGCCTAAAATTTTCAAGCAACAACCTTATGGGAAACTTAGTTAATGGGGGGACCAATTGCGCTAAACTGAGTGACCTTCGGGTTTTTAAAGAAGCTATCTCCTTCTGTATTTGGGGGTTTGGAAAGGGAAAAGGAAGCAAATATATAAAATAAAGATCTAACCTAAGGCGATGCACCAAGATGTAGGTGTGGGAATTGTAAAGATTCCTTTCAGGTGGGATTTAAGGGCCTGTTCAACAATCTGCATGTCTGGAAATAACAGAGAGCATAGATGAAAAACTTAAGAAGTTTATCAAATAACATAAAATAACTTTCATACACATTTACTGAAAAGAAGAGTCCAAGACATGGTCTGAATCAGTGAACTTATATTGAAATTATAGAAGTTCTGCAAATAAACTACTCAGTACAATAACAACACAATATAATGTTTGTCAACTAACTAAGAAACATAAAGACCGAAAAAAAATGGAACAGTCTATGAGTCTTAATACAGTAATCTAAAACAATACAAAGGCCTGGTGTATTTCCATAATTTTTCTATGTATTCTTTGAACTCCGAACTCATTTTTAGAAAGTTGAAGCAGTATATATAGAGAAGCATCTCACTGCTTGAGAGCCAGTAACAAAAAAATATTCCTTGGCACGAGCAATGATGTCTATTGCAATGATTTCCCATGGCCGTTGCAACAAAAAAGATTATGAATCATAGAATGCAATCCCCTTCGAACTAGATGCATCCCCCTGTGAATGATGACTGTGGTCCTAGTGTGGAAGCAGCAAAATTCCCATGCAGACACGGTTGCTCACCCATAGATTTGGTTAGGACACATGCTGACAAGGCGGGGCTCATCGCTCATTCTTCCCTTCTGGTATTGAAAATCCCCGCGGAGAAGACACATGGGGAAGTCTTTGTTTCAAGTGATGATTGTGGGGTCCGCTAAAAGATGCTCGCAGAATGATGCTATGTGGCACGTAGGTGGAGCTTGGTAGAGAAGCAAAAGGGAGCGGGCTCTCAAAGGCCCGCGCTGCCAACACATGGAGGCATGGCGGGGCTTGATAAAGTAGCAATGGAAGAACTCTTTCCAAGGAGCACGTGACTAACATGTGGAGAAAGCAGGTGAAGCTCTTCAAAAAAGGGCCTAAAGATATTCAAATACATGAGGCATGGGCTGAGACTTATCAAAATAATAACATCAACCCAAAAAGAGCTCTAGGGATTTTTAATCCATAGTACTATTTAATGTACTTACATGAGATTACTCTATTAATGAAATTCATTTTATAATTACTTGTTTATGTTTACATTTATAGTTATTGGATATGTTTGTAATTATTGTCAAAGAGAAAATTTTCATGTTGCATATTGGGGTATATTACAAGATTGAGGAAATAATAATGAATGTACACAAATAATTAAAAGTGACAAACTTATAGAGTAAGGATATAAAGGTAAAAAAATGATAATTAGAGTCACAATAAAACTGTCTCAAATTAGTGATCAATAATGTTGTTGAGCCTTCAACCTACACAATTTTTTTTTAAAGAATAATTTAATATTTAAGGACTCCTTAATGTAGTCAAATTTTAGGATGATGGAGTTATACGCATAGGGGCCATGGTAGGACTAGAAAGATAAGCTTGTTTTCCATGCATAAATCAATAAGATTGTCACTTAAAAGTGTATTTGGGGATCTCAATTTATTGGAACCTTATGGAAAACACGCCATGACATTATTATAAATCCTAGAAATGATTTAAATTTTATATGGATAAGTAAAATAATTAATTTTGGGGTGTTGATTTAAATTATTGATAGTGGGAAAGTGGGTGCTTAGATAAAACATTCATGTTGGAAGTGTCATAAATATTGAGAAGAAAAAGATACATTCTTTAAGGATTGATGAACAATTTGCATGTGTAATGTGACAAACCATATGGTAGGATAGATTCCAAAGAATAAGCAAGATCAATCCCATCCAAGCATATAAGAACTCATCCTATATGCTATCTTAATTACAAGAAAGTAATATTAAGGTAAAGGGACTATTTAAAAATAAAAATGGAATGAATGATAGAGGATAAGTGAATGCCATATAAAATAAGCCAAGTATACTCTTGTAGGCCATCGTATAGATCATTGTAATGACTCGTAGAAATAATATTTTGAGAATAAATGATTTTGAGATAGTCTATGGGTAAGTGCACCAAGATGGTTCCCAAAAAAGGG